>JANHJO010006057.1:33653-49331 GCA_032468235.1 Pseudoxyrhopus heterurus | reverse complement strand
AGGACAAGAAGGCCTGGAGGAACATTGTCCATGGGGTCGCGATGGGTCGGACACGACTTCGCAACTAACAACAACAACAACGTGATAGAAATTGTGGTCTGACACATGTGAAGAGCACCAGGTTGGGGAAGGCTGTGAATACATTTGCCAAATTTATTTAGTTTGTTTATTTAAAATATTTATATAGCCCCTTTTCCTTTTTCGTTGCTGCTCCTAAAGCACTATTAAATCAGTACATGATAAGCAAAAGTGAAAATAAAATTATTTTGATGTCGTAAATTTCAAATGGTTGCTGCGTGGGTGGGGAAGCAAAAGTCTTCTATAGCCTTATTTTAAATATTACGACTTGTTAATTTCTAGCTATATGGATTCCTTTCAGAAGTAGTGAAGATGCTTATAAAGAAACATTAGAACTAATAAGATAAATAGCTTTTTTAAAAAAATGTACTTATGACATTTGCCAGGAATTTGGATATTGCAGTGATGAAAGAGTTGGAATAACGTGGGCTGCGTGTGATGTTGGCCAGGAGTTTAACTTTTTTGCCTTTGTCTTAGCAGCTAATCAACTGCTAAACAACAGTAACCATGAGGAGGAGGAAGAGGAGGATGAGGATGAAGAAGAGCCTGAAGGCATGGAAGAATTGCGTCCAGGTACCTCTCAAAGTGCGCCCAGAAAGGTCAAGCCCTTGACGAGACAGGAAACTCCCAAGCAGCCAAAGATCGTTCCAGTGGTGAAGAAGGACAAAGCCACCCAGCGTGGACACGCCTTGAAAAAAAGCCTCGAGAGGCGTTGCTCGGATTGTACGAGGACCCTTCATTCCACCGGCAGAGGCCGCCAGCGGAGTGAAGCCAATGCCGCTCGGGAGAAACCGTTCCAGTGTGGCGACTGTGGGAAGTGTTTCATCTGGAGCTCCCACCTGGAGCGCCATCGGCGGATGCACACAGGAGAGAAGCCCTTCAAATGCCTCAACTGCGGGGAAGCCTACAGCCAGAACTTCCACCTCTTGCAGCACAGCTGCGCCCAGCTGATCGAAAAGCCCTTCAAGTGCCCTGAGTGCGGGAAACGCTTCGCCCAGAGCTCAGCCCTGGAGAACCATCAGAAGGGCCACACCGCAGAGAAGCCCCATAAGTGCTCGGACTGTGGGAAGTGCTTCATCTGGGCTTCCCATCTGGAGAGGCATCGGCGGGTCCACACCGGAGAGAGGCCTTTCAAGTGCCCCGAATGCGGGGAGTCGTACAGCCAGAGTGCCCACTTGGCCAAGCACCGGCGCAACCACATGGGCGAGCGCCCTTACAACTGCCCTGCCTGCTGGAGAAGCTTCGCTCAGATCTCTGAACTGGAGGAACACAAGAAGACCCACCTGGGCTGCGAGGACTGTGGCAAGGTCTACCGGAGTCGGCAGACCCTGATGCGGCACCAGCGGGGACACCACCGTGAGCGCACCCATCTCTGCGAAGAATGTGGGAAAGGGTTTGTGTGGGCCTCCCATCTCGAGCGCCACCGTCGGGTGCACACCGGGGAGCGCCCGTTCCCCTGCCCCATCTGCGGGGAGAAGTTTGCCCAGAAGGTCCACCTCCTTCATCACAACAAGACTCACTCTCACACCCGGCCGTATAAATGCGGGGACTGCGACAAATGCTTTGGGGACAGCTCTGCTTTCCTAGCTCATCAGCGAGGCCACGCCATGGAGAAGAACCACAAGTGCCAGTATTGCTCCAAAAGCTTTGCCTGGAGCTCCCACTTGGAAAGGCACCAGCGTATCCACACGGGAGAGAAGCCCTACAAATGCCCCAATTGCCCCGAGCACTTTAGCCAGACTTCCCAGCTCTTCAAGCATCAGCGCAGCCACCTAGGCAAGAGGCCCTACAAGTGCAGCGAATGTGGGCGCAGCTTCAGCACCACCTTGGAGCTCCTCATCCATCAGAGGACCCACTTCGGGACCAAGCCCTTCCGCTGCTCCAGCTGTGGGAAGGGCTTCACCCGCCGAGCCAACCTGCTCAAGCACCAAAGGTGCCACGTTAAGGAGTCCCCTCAGGAACACTTAATTGAACTGAAATGTGAAGGCAACGGGTTCTCCGGTATTTAACAGCCGAGGAGCCATGCAAGAGAAGGCCATGGCCAACGTTCTGAGGTTGTGGAGACTCCAGTTCTCGTTCAGCTCTTGCAACAGGACCAGATGTTATGAACATGGTGGGAAAGAAGAATGTTTTAGGAAACGTCTAGGACAGTGGGTAGCTCACAGAAAAGTCTTGGTGGAGAGGTATGGCTGTCACCAGCATATGAAAGAAGTTCTGTCAAGAAGACAATAATAACCATGTCCATTGGTGATGAGGATCCTGATTTAGAGTCTACATGGATGACTGTATTTCACATTTAGTTGATACTGTACATATCAGTGTGCCCCAAGGTTGGGGGGAAAAGCTTTATTTCCTGTTCATCTTTACGTTATAGATCGGTAGCCTTGCCTTGGATAGACCAATTCTCTCCCCTCACAGTCCTTTAAAAAAAAAACTCTGGATAACGAAGCTTTAACAAATGCTGAAGACTGACCTCCAGACCTTAATATGCCTGATTGAGACTTTAGTAAATGCTGTGGAAATCTGCATGGGGGCCTGAAAAAGAGCATTTTTAAAGCTTCTTGAATGTGGAGAAAAAGCTTTATTGACTAAAGAACCTAAACATCTGAGGCTTTGTGCTGGCCAATTGTATTTTAGTGAATACCATAATTAGATGGTACTGTATTACCTGAATATCTAGAGACTGTCTTAATATCAAACTATTCCATTCTTGATATATTGCTGGTGGGGGAGTGGATTTGCTACGTGGATAAAAACCCTCCCTATTTTTTCTTGGTTCTTGGAATCCTAGCTGTTTAGTTTCTGCTTAACTAGTTTGGAGAGATGTTACCTGCACCCAGAAATATTTGGATTTCTTTTCCAGCATTAACTATAGAAACACTTGACTCTCCTATAGTTATGTGGAGTGTTGGTTTAATGAGTACCTGTCCATCAGGTACATTTGGTTTTGGTGCTTTAACCTGGGTGTTCTTGATAGATTGGTCACAGTGGTTCGTTCGTTAGGCAGGGAAGTGGGATCTGCTTAACCAAGGGAATGGAGGGGAATATTGGTTCATTTGGGTTCAGATAGCCAAAAGGAGTAATGTATGGAGGATAGACAATAGATAGGTTCCAGAAGAATCCAGATACGGGAATGAGGAACACATTTGTGGATAGTCTGTGGATGATGGAAGAAATCAGAATTCAGAGGTGCCAGCCTTTTGTTTTCCAAGAAAATTAGAAGCCGTTTCAGGCATTGATCCTGGGTCAGCTGCATAATTTTTGTTTCAGAATTTAAAGTGGCATTTATGAAGGGCCTATCGAGAAGATGTTGACAAACAGCTCCTTGTGCTATAAAAAGGAAAGGAAACAAGGATACCCAGAAATTTTGGATTGGTGCAAGTATAAGGGGGAAAAAGCAGCAGAACACGAAGGCTAGAAATATAATGAAAGAGTACAAAAACTCAGAGCGAAGAGCCTCCTGGACGTGCAAGGTTAACCTTTAGCATTTATCACTGGAGCATGATGTCCCTAGAATTGGGGAGGAGAAAAAGGCACTGGTGAAACCTGAAGAAGCTTGGAGTTTTAGAAAACTTGCTTGAGAAGAGATGATTGCTGATGGAAAGTGAGATTGTTTATCAGGGAGAATTCTAGGTGTGGGAGATAGATGGGAGAGAGGCCTCAAGCAAAGCCACTTTTGAGTCCTGATGGCCAGTGAAGTTTGTAAGGTTATGATGAAAACAGAGGGAGGGTTGTCTTCCCAGTTGCTGAGGTTGTGAATTGTTATTTCTCCAGCTGCTGTACTTTCCTCAAATCCTACCTCAGATTCGTGTTCCAGATGACTACCTGGAAGAATCCATCTTGCCCTTCACACTCTGTGGCATGCTTACTGAAGAGATGCCCACAGAGGACTGGAAGCCTGGCGATGGGGAGAGTTTGGAGTTACTGCAAACATGCTGTGATTTCGCACATCCACAACACTCTTTGAAACACCAAATTGGAGGATTAATATTATAGATGGATGATGTATTAGTAAAAGGTCTTGTAACCCTGTCTCTTTCTCATTCTGTCTGCCTGTGCTTCCTTTGCTTTACTGTCATGTTTCCCTCAGAATTTCATTTGCTTTATTGCTTTTGAGGTACCTGTTTGACACGATATGCTTCTCTTGATTTTGCTCTTGTTCTATTCCATTTGTTTTTGTCTAAAGAAAACGAGCTTTTTTCTGTTTTAGGACCCCTTTTCCCAACTGACTAATAGAGATAAAAAAGTTTCTAATCTCTGATTTTCTTTGTTGATGGTTAGGAGTAATCAAGTAAAAAAATTGTAGCATTTGTACGTCTGATTTTTCTACCATGCGCCGTGATGTGGGGTTTAGTCCTATCATTTCAGCAAGCTTGCTGGATATTTTCAGAGGAAATTCTGAAATAGAATGGCTATGACATATACGTATATAACCCATGGAGACCATATAGAAGCCAGCTCCAAAATGCTCACTTGAGTTAAATTGGACTTTCTTTCTGGAATTCTGACTTCCAGAAATCTCAGCCAACATGTTGCCTGGTCTATTCAGGGATCCGATATTTATAGAAGGCATCAGGCCCAAACAACTGAGCTAAAATATTTGTGGCACTTTAGTTGAAAAGGAAAACAACTGGGGGTATGGAAAGAGATTTGTAAGATTAGACAGGATGAGAAGGAAGTGCCCTTCCTCAGATGTTTGGCTTCCCCCAAACAAAACATTTTGTGGTATTCAGCCAATGTGGCCATTACCCAGTGAAACCAATGGATTGTAGATTTTTAAGACTGGCAAAATCAAGACCAGCTGCCATTCAGTGTTACGGTCTCTAGCGTTTGGTGGCTTTAAAATGATCTAGACTGCTTCACTGAGGATTGGAAATTGTAAACTATTTTATTTATTTTGCTGAATCCCAAAGT
The DNA here is from genome assembly GCA_032468235.1 of Pseudoxyrhopus heterurus. Lineage (NCBI taxonomy): Eukaryota > Metazoa > Chordata > Lepidosauria > Squamata > Pseudoxyrhopus > Pseudoxyrhopus heterurus. Next base: position 44,339 of record JANHJO010006057.1, on the reverse strand, counting down.
TACTGAGGGAATCGGGTGTGGGGTAGTGTTGTCTTGCCCCTCATGTCAGGCATTCCAGAAGCTTCTGCATATCTATTGTGAGAATGGAGGAATTAGTCTAGCTAGAACTATGGTTTGATCCAGCAGGGATCTTGTGGCAGGTTGGGAGTCTTAAGTACATTCCCAACCAAGTTGACTGAAAAAAATACCTGAAGGGAAGAGTAGGGTTGGGGCAGAATTGAAGTATGGATGGTGCTACAATTTCCCTCTTGGTTTTTTGGCAAGTTAGGACAACTGTAGCCTCTTCATTTTTCTGATAAGTGGCCAACTTGGAAGACACCAGTCCTTATTATCACTGAGCAAATGGCATTGAAGTCACAAAAGTTGTAATCTTCATAACTTTCATACTGTAATGACATCTCCAAAGATGGCATACTCTCCAGTTGATTCATTGATTGCAATGATAGTCACCTCTTTTCTCAATTGTTCTGTCAAATCCAAAACACTAAACAAAAATTCCTGAGTGGACTGTGTGCCCTATAAGTATTCTGTTTTTAAACTTTATTTTCAATATTTGTCTCCACCCCTGAGCCATGATAGTTTTTCATGGTAGTCCTGTGTCTTTTCAAAATAACAGAGTTGGAAGAGGTCTTCTAGTCCAACCCCCTGTCAAGTAGGAAACCCTATACCATTTCAGACAAATAGTTGTTCAATCTCTTCTTAAAAACCTCGATTGTTGGAGCACCCACAACTTCTGGAGCCACATTAAACCTGTGATGAGACTTTATGGTCGGTGGGATAGGATTTCTGGCTTGAGAAACTATGTTGATCTTGTTTGTATACCTGAGGTGTCAAACTGGCAGTCCGCAGGCTGGATGCATCATGCACAAGCCACTCCTACCCCAGCTCTGCAAAGGGGAAAAACGTTGTGATACATCACATGACGGCAACGCAACACTGCAAATTTGACACCCATGTTGTAGACTGTAATCCTGCATGACCAATTTATGTAAAAGAGTTTATTCTTTTGGAAATTCTGATTTAGAAGCCTTTTCATGATATGCAAACTACTCTTTGGGGAATAACCCATCAGAAGCAGCAGTCACTATTCAGCAGGTCATAATTTCTGGATCAAGAAGCACCAGGTATTTAGGCTCAATTCCAAGTCAAGAGAGACCTGAGCAGTGTCCAACAACACCAGACCCGCATCTTCAATCTACAGACTACACAATAATCTTTAAAGGTGAAGGAGCTTACTTGTGGATTTCCCTACACTACTTTCCAAAAGAACAAATGCATACATAAATACAGGCGGGTCAATATCCCTTCTCATCTTTTTTCACTTAAAAATCTCCCAAAGTGTACCTGCTGAAAATGTCATCTTCCTGGTTCCCCCTTGACAGAACTTTTAACATATTAAAGAACCACATGGTGTCCAGAAAGCTATTAGAATTTCTTCCCCCAGTCCTTCATTCCCTGGGAGCAGATCTTGAAGAGGAAGATCCACTAAATTGTTTGACTGCTATAAAGACAACAGTTTAAAAACATGTAGTTTTTAAAAGCTCAGTCAAGGGGGAAAGAGTGTAATGCTCTCATCTAAAATGCAACTGTCAGGTTTAAATGTAGGTTAAATTGTCCCCATCCAGTTGATCTGCAGTTCTTTCCAGTCCTTTATCATGTGGTTGGTGTAGTTAACACTGGCACATACTGTATAACTAGCCCCTTCACCCCCATCTGCATCTCTATGGTTGATATTTGAAAGCCACAATAAAACAAATCCATTTTAAAATATATATTTATAGGGCAAATTATATAAGAAATGTTTTCGAATTGTTTTTTCTCTTCACAAAATGCATACACACACGTGTTATGTTTAAAAGTCTGTAGAGATTCAGTCATCCACGTCATGGTTGTCCCAAAGGTGCTTTCTCAGGCAACTGGACTTTCTGGTTTTTCCTTTGAAGACCTTTTCTATTCCCCACAATCCTGTCAGAACCGAAGAACCTTCTTGGATGAGAAGCAAAACGTCTTCAAAGAAAAAACAAGAACGTCCAGTTGCGTTCTGAAAAAGCACTTTTGGGACGTGTGTATGTTTGTTTTTCAGCTTAGCATGGTCCTTTGAGGGTTGGAGTGAAAGTCTCTCTCTGTCCTAAATCAGCATATACGAGCGAGGTCTAATATCCAGGCTAAAACTGAGTCTTTCGAAAGCCCCGCTTGTTTCCACTGGTTGAGCCAGATGGTTTCCAATTACAGTACCAAAAGGCTCTGGTTGATTGATTGCTGATTTTTGTAGTAGTCGCGGCAGGTGAGGTGAGTTCTCACTCCGGTCGGGTGTTTAAGGGAAACCGGCGCCACTGGAGTTGGGCGATTAATAAATTCGAACAAATCTCTTTCGGATGCAGAATTTCGCAGCGGAAGTAGCTGTTGCCCCGAGCGCCCCACAATGGCAACAAGCCCGGCTGATCTAGGAAGTTCAGCTTCCTGATATCCTGGTTAGAAATAATAGAGGTTGAGTTTGTGGGTAACAGGCTCCCCTGCTTTAGTACCCAGGGCCCTCTGGTGGTGGTGGTTGGGGGTGCATCTTCTCTGAGCTCATGTTTAATTAGATAGGTAATGATGCTTTTAGATGTCATTGTCATAAATCCATTGAAATTGTGCAGTTAATACATTCAAATAAAATAAAAATAAATATCTAATCCAGTTTTCTGTTCAAGAAATTAAGAAAAACAACGAAGCAAGAAATTTCTTTACTGAATGTTGATGGGATAATCTATGCTTCCCTCATTCATCATCAGTAACTATAAGGAAGTTGCTGTATTTGTTATATAGAATTTTAGGGTTTATTACTAACATCTTAATAAAAGTGATACTAACATTTTAGCATGATGTTTATGCCTCCTTTTGAAGTTTAGAAAATCACGTTTTCTTTGAGCCAAAGTAATTTCCTTTGATATGCAAAAACTAACCTTTTCTGAGTCAATGATGAGAGCACTCAAACAACAAGACTGTATTCTTCACATTGCCTTGTGCAACTTCTTACCTGACCTGAAAAGTCATTTTGTTCTCCCAAAATCTGGAGATGAACAATAGCTTCTTTCTGGATTCTGCCTAGCAAAGGTCTGTTCTAAGCTGGAGGGTAAGTCTGGATACAGAAAGTGCTGGAACAGATGTGGCCCAAAAGTACACCTCCACTTTCCCCAAAAGAATCCCAATCTGAAATAAATTCAATCTGACACAATAAAATGGTATCCACCATTCTTTATTCTATAATCCATAGAGGACACACCTTGTTTCTGATGTATGACTTATTATTGTAAATAATGAAACAAATGAAAATGGCATGGACATAATTATTGGTATCTTTAACCTAATATTTTGTAGAACATCCTAGATTAGAGACTTTTTCTGGCCTAGGATAGCATGAACACACGTGGAACAAAACTGGGCTTTGGCTGGCTTTATGGTAATCTGGCCACAGCGTGCCTGAACTGGCTGTTTCTGTTCTTATTATCATCAGGGAATGCTGCATCTAAAATGGGTGGGACTAAGGCTATTACCTGGTCTGCATCTTTTCTCAAAAACATCACACTATAAAGCCTTGATTGCCCAAAGCCATCTGGGTCATAGCGATTAATATGTTCTAATGACAACCATGGTGTATGGAAGATTGTGACATGGAATGTAAGAGAAGGAAGTGATGAGGTTCAATTAACAAAGGAAATCAAACAAATGCAAGGAAGATCATAGTGGTGTCTGGCATTGATGAATATACCTAGGGGATTGAAATTTTGGATTTAATTATGAAGGAAAAGGCTAAAATACGTAAAGGGTATGAATTGGTGGACCAAAAGGACCATGGTGGACTAGATCATTCTGGAGAAGATCTGTCTACTTAGTCACTAAGACCTGACACTGACATAATCAATCAAGGCTGTTGGAGATATGCATAGAAACAGGGAGAAATTTGGGAACTGTATTTTGCTAACTGACGTGAATGGATGGATGAGCATGAAATGGGAATACAGAGAACGCAATTGGGTTGTTCAGAAACTCTCCAAATGAATGAGAATCATTACTGTTTGGTGAATTTTTATTTCAGATAAGCAAATGCATGCATTTGTATAGCAAATAAATATGACTAAATCATGACTGATTTGATAGTTTAAAATGAAAGACCAGGATAACTAGTGAAGGATTCAAAAATGAAGAGAGGGTTTGAGTGTGGGATAGATAATCAGATCAGAAATACATTTTTAATGTGTTAAGAGAGACAGTTTCAAGGAATGTGGTCAAAGAAAGTAAGGAATCATTAAAAGGGTCAGAAAAAAGTGTGGAGAAATTCTGGTGATAATAAAAAACAGTTTCCTGAGCTCCCAGCTTTTCCCAGTAAGGATAATTACTATCTAAATGATGCAATAACAACTACATATGATTCAGCACTGCTGCGACAGTACTTGGCTCAGCATTCTTCCCAGATGCTCCCAAGACACTCAGTCAAGTGATCTGGCTGTTGCTAGGCAGCAACTCCTGTTATTAATAAAGTGCTAAGTACGGGTAGCCTTTAGCAACCACAATTGGGACTGGCAGCTTGGTTAAGCAATGCAGTTGCTAAATGAAACTGCGACTGTGCTTATGATCCTTCTTCACCTTTCCTTTCCTTTATAGACCTGTGAAGGGCACAAATGTGAGGTTTGGGTGTAAAATTACTTCATGACCATTGCAACTGCAAACAGTTGCTGAATGAGGCAGCTGTTAAATAAGGACTATTTGGATCATTTTGTCCCAGACTGATTTTTTTTTAAAAAAAATGGGAGATAACCTGGAGGGGCAAAGGGGAAAATTGTCAATATAGTTTTTAATTTCATTTTTGAAATGTGTATCCCACCGTTGAAATTCTAGTTCTCTCAGCTATTGAATTCATAGACATGTTCATATGGGGGTGTTTTGGTAATAATAAAGAAACAGTTCATCACTGGAATGTTTTTGACTTTCCATTCTAGCCTGTCATTCTGTCATCCATGTTATTGTCCAGGCAGATACTTCTTAGCTTTTAAACTCAGATTTGGTCAGCCAAAGTATGTTAACTTGGTTACCTTACTGTTTACTATTTCCTTTAAAATCACCAAATTAAACTGAGCCATCAAAATATACTTTGAGAAAGGAATAGCTAAAATACACAACACTAAAGTGATATAAAACAGTAATACTATAAAAGCAGCAGCCCCCAAAATCAAAGTTTAAAATTAACCCATTAAATATTCAGAATCCCTGGGGTAGTAAACCCTTCCCTGGCTGACGCTGTGAATAGTCAGAGCCAGGCATATTTCTCTGGAGGCAGCATCTACTTTGGGTATGTTGGTGGGAAGGCACATTCTATATATTAAAAAAGTCCCTCTTACTTTCTCTAAGTATTCAGATTACAAAATGAAAAATATTGACTCCAGAGCCAAGCTCAGCAAAACGCAGCCTTAGATTGTTCAACCTATGACGTGTCTGCTCACAGACCATCTAGTTGGAATTCAAAAAGGTTTTTGATACATTTATGAAGAAAAACCTATAAATATACTGTATGTTTCCTAAATGGAACCATAGTGGCCAAAGGCAGTTTTTTCAAGTTATGGAGACAAATTTTGAGAGAGGACTCTTTCCTTTAAGCCTTGGCCTGCTTTTAGGATTCCCATAAAGAGGTGGATTTACTTGGTCGCTGCTCAAGTTGGTTTGCCCATACAGTTTATTCCTTTAGCAAAATGGCTGCATTTAACTATCTCTGGCTGATGATGCTTGGATGGAAGACTGCCAAAGATTCCAGGGATCTGATCTTGGCTGGGAAGTGGAAGAAATATCACAGAAGGCAGGAGCAAACCAAGAAAAGCACCTTTCTATAATCAGGGATTGAGTTCAGTTTAAGGGAATCTTTATATGGTAAAACCTCTGAGGTGAAGAAGCTGAGGACTTAGATACACAATGGAGAAACCGAGAAGCATTTTTCCTTCCTGCCCCACCAATTACTGAGCCTCTTTTTGATTTCATGTTGGAGTTTAAAAAATGAATAAAGCATGTTTACAAGAAAATAAACACCTGTAACCATAGTGCTTATTCATGAGTAAGAGTGCATAGAAGTGCAACTCAAAACTATGTATTGGTGTGCATCCACATACAGAGATAGAATCCTATTTTCAAAGGTATTTTGGTTAACACCTAAGCTGCAAGAACATTATGCTTAAAAGGAAGTTATGTGGAGTGAGCTAAGAAGGGAGACAATTGCCTCATGTTACATAATGCATATTTTAAAAGCTTCCTTTTCTTTCTTCCCTTCTTTCTAAAAAGGGCCAGCCTTTTAAAACCATTATTTTGTTTCTACTTGCGTAATCTTTTCCCAGAGAAATATTTTTGACAGATATTCCTCACCATACTATATTTTGTGTGATAGAAGATCAGTGAGAGGCCATCTTGTTTGTTTCTGAACATGGGGATTACAGCAAACTGCTTTAAATCTCCTTTTTCCGTGCTCAGCTATCAATGCACGGACACAAAACACACAGTATTTTATTACTATGATCACCACTGCTTTTTTTTTTTTGCACTTTTGAAAAGTTTTCTACAAATGTTACTATAAATAAATGCTACTTCCAGAAATGGGTGCTTCCAACTCTATAATTCTATATTCTGTCAATTTGGGAATTGAATCTTGTCTTCATGAATCTCCCGATTCATGAATTGGGGAGAGATGTGGAGAATTTGCACCTTTTTCAACATTCAGGGATGAGCACAATTTAGCTCTTACATTGGTCTGTATGGATTTTCCCACCTGTTTGATTTCGGTGGCTTTAATATCATTACAAGACTGCCCAGGCTGAGCTTTGGTCTTTTAGGAAGGGTCTTTCAAATGAGAATTCCCACCTTCAGCTTCAACTGTACACTCAGAGAAATACCCATTCTGGAGGCTAGTTACAGTGGAATGCAGGCTGGAGATGGCTGCCTTGATTTCTACAATATTAGCAGCCACCTGCTGCAGTACAGTCATTACCTGGCTTAAGGTAGGCTCAGTAGTCATTTTGTCTAGAAAAGGAAGAGGAAAAGATCTCCCCTGTTCCATCTGGGGGCAACTTGAAGAGAAAAATCCAGTTGCAGAAAACCTCCTTATGATTTGCACAGCCAGGTACAAAGCTTCACCTATTTGGGTGTTAAGTGTTACAGGATCCAACTTTGGGAACTGTTTTAAAGTAACTCCTGATTCAAGAAGCCAGGTTCTGTTTTGTTTAAAGTACCACCTGTTGTGCCTAATCAAGCGTTTCTGGAGATTATTTCTTGTGTGAGTTCTATGATGTGTTCCCGATTGGAATTTCAAATTTCTCCTGCTGAAATATTTTCTGTCAACTCTTCTGCGTTTTATTAAAGCTGAAAGGCTACTGATGATCGCCTCAGGATTGGAACAGGCATACTGTTTGAAAGAATTAAAATGTTTATACTTAGGACATGTAATCAACTGACTCCCAAAGCTGATTTTGGAAGCGTCATCTTCATTATTATGACCAGCATATCTGTACTGGGCTTCTGAGCCTTGTTGAACATCTGAATGAGGAATTTGTGTTGCTGGTTCCTGTAAAACACTTCCAAAAGAACTGAGTTCCTCCAGCCCTCCTTCATTCCCTGAACTATTAACCAGAACACTTTCCAGAATGCTCTGGTTTTCACTGGTCAAATCTGTACTTTCATTCAATTCAACAGAACATATTTTTGAACAAATGAACACTGGATCTGAATCAGGACTTGGAGAAATTCTTTCCATAATCATTTCCAATGATTTATCTCCATATCTAAAATCTCTCTGACTGTTGAGTATTAGTGGCTCAGTTTGTTCTGTATCATCAATGGTTGCGCACATAGCATTCCAACTTGTTCTAGTTTCATGGTGGATTGGATCTCTCCAATGGCCTCCATAAATTTTCTCTTTTTCTGACTGTTGCCTTTCGGTATCATTCTGTTCCCCTCTGATTAAATTTTGCTTAAAATCCTGGGGATGTATCTTATTGGATATTCCATATGAGCCTGTTAGATCTTCCTCTTTCAGGCTTTTCTGATCATCGACAGGTATTGCAGATGCACCACCTTCCCCATAATCAATATGTATACATTGACTGTGCAGCCCTACTTCAGTGCCTAGAAGAATGATGTCTCTGTCTGGTCCCACCACATTTCTTTCAGAACCAATGAATATTTCTTCCTTCTCCAAGGTTCTCTTTTGCTGACAGTCCTTATTCAACGTTTGTTCAGGATGTTGTAAAATTGTCTCCTTGGATTTTTCCAACCACTCCACTGCTGGTTCAAAGATTACCTGCAAAGGGTCTTCCTTTTGGCTTTTTCCTTTGATCTGATCACTTGCTAAAGGAAAGAAACCACCAAAACATTCCTTAAGCCCAACTCTGTTTCAATAAATTAATCATAATGTTAAATACAATAATGTTATAACAACTCTGCATTCTAAGTAGATTAAATTTTTTTACAGTACCTATGGGTAGAATTTATTTTATTAAATTTGTATACTACCATAATTTATTCTCAGTGATTCTGGATAGTTATACTTGCTCTTTGTATGCAACCAAATAATATTTCAGCCCACTTTTTAATATTCTGCTGTGTACAAGTAATCCTCAACTTATGACTGTAATAGAGCCTGTCCATTACGGTTGTAAGTCATGATGGTCATAAAATGGGTTACCCACATGAATGACCTGATTATACGTCCCTTTTTTTGCAGCAGTCATTAAGCAACTACCACAGTAATTAATCAAACCAATTGTTGCTATGGGCTGGTTTGGATGTAAACACTGGTTTTTGGCAAAAATGTTATAAAATGTGGTCATATGACCGTGTAATGCTGCAAATGGCCATAAATGTGGGCTGGTTGCAGAGGTGGTATTCAACCAGTTCTGACAGGTTCAGGAGAACTGGTAGCGATAATTTTGATTGGATCGGAGAACCAGCAAATACCACCTCTGATTGGCCGACCACATAACCACGCCCACCAAGCCACGCCCACAGAACCGGTAGTAAAATTTTTTGAATCCCACCACTGGTTAGTTGCCAAATGCCTAAAATATGGTCACGTGACTATGGGGGTTGGGATGACTTTTGGAACACTGGCCATAAATACTTCTGGGGAAGTCTGTCATACCTTTGAAGCTCAGCACCAGTCAGAAGTCAGGACTACTTGTAGCCTGTCATTAATCAAAGAAGCTCAAGACAGCATGCAAAGATTTGTGAAACCACCAGCTAATCAAAACATTTTTTGGATATACTTTGGCAATACCTTTTTACATCAGAATTTAGCTTAGTTCAAGGTAAATTAATCTGAGCCTTTCCAATCATTTGGCCTTTGGCTCCAATTACTTAACCCTTGTAAATCAAAACATTTAAAAGTAATAAGTTGCCTTAGTTTTCTAATCTACAGAAGATCTCTGTTCTAGGATTTCCTCAGAATTCTTACCCAGACTGGCTATATTATCATAATTTTGATGCATGACATTCCAATAAAGATTTTTTTCTTTATGGTCGAGTAGACTCCATTCTTCCTCAGTGAAACGAATAGATACATCTTCAAAGGTTATCATATCCTAAAATAATCAGAGGGGTTGTCTATTAATTGCATGGTATTTTCCAAAGACTTTGAGATGGAATTACTGATCAAATATCAGCACTATCCTCAATTTCTTTGATTACCCAGGTCAAGTCCAATTTTATTCCCAATTTGTAAGAGTGGAATAAGCAATGTACTACACATGATTACTAGATGGTCAGATATGAGATGCAAACTGAAAATAACAAAGCAATGAAAAATTATCAATATGAAAAGTAAAATTTTCATATTTCCCAAATTGATCTGCTGCCATCTAGACAATTATGCACTTCACTAATGTAACTCACACATAAAACTCTTTTCTCCAGCCACTGCTTTGTTTCAGAACAATTTGCCATAATTGGCAACTGGTTTGGATGGCTCAAAGAAAGGATTTAATCATTTATGGATTACAAGCCTAGCAACACCTATTAACCATAATAGCTCAATGGGTTCTCTAAATCAGCACTTCCAAAATCTGGGTAAATTACCCAGAATTCTGGGTAAATTACCCAAAAAGAAAAAAGATTTTTTTTCTTTGGATAAAGACACATAAACTGATTTCCTACTACAATAGGATTCCCAATACACTAGAAGAAAAACTAGAACCGATCAAGTCAATAATCAAACAATGGACAAGACAGCTTTGTAAGAGACTGGAAGCCGTTTTAACAGATGGTGAATGAATCTGAAGACTAGTGTAATGTTCGGGCTAATCTGTTGACTGTTTTTTCATTTCTTAAACATATAATTAGATGTTGGGTCTATTTAATTATTGGAGATTTCCTTATAATTATTTGTAAATCTATTATGTAAGAGAAGGAGAAATTATCAGGGTTTTTTAAATTTTATTTTCAGCATCCAGCCATGGTGGATTTTTTGGTGTGTTCAGTGTTAGACTTATTCTATGTTTGGGTCATTTTTTTTCTTTTTTTGTACACAATTAATTTTTTGTTGTTACTGTTGAATGTGTGTGTGTGTGTGTGTGTGTGTGTGTATGTGTATGTATATATATATATATATATTGTTGTTGTTAGTTGCGAAGTCGTGTCCGACCCATCGCAACCCCATGGACAACGTTCCTCCAGGCC
>JANHJO010006057.1:22418-33553 GCA_032468235.1 Pseudoxyrhopus heterurus | reverse complement strand
AAATACCACCTCTGATTGGCCGACCACATAGCCATGCCCACCAAGCCACGCCCACAGAACTGGTAGTAAAAAAAATTTGAATCCCACCACTGCCTGTGCTCCAAACGAATGCTTAAACTGATATTTTAATTATGTTTCTTTATATCACCCACATAACAGCGTGAGATACTTTTTCTATCTCTGTTGTCTTAAGGTATTAAAAAGGTATATCTTACCATTTTAAAGGTATTAAATTTCAGAATATTTAACCTGTAGACCTGTATTGTCTTTCCGTATAGCATCTATTGCAGGGCTGTCAAACTCGTGGTCCCCCAGGCCGGATGCGTCATACTCTGGGCACGCCCACGCCTGGTTTAGCAAAGGGGGAAATAGTCACAATACAGCACATGACACAACCATGATGCCGCGAGTTTGACACCCCTGATCTTTTGGGAAGTAAAACACAGTGAATGGCAGCTCTGATGCTTCCCAGGAAGAATCCTCATTTGAGTGACTATAACAGGACTGAACATTCATCTATTTTTTTTAAAACAGCTTAAATGTTAAATAAACATTTAACTGTATAAATGAATTTTATATAGTATTTCTTATACATAGAAATGTTATTTCAATATTGCGATATAAAAATTGGGGACAAGGACGTATTCAGGACATATTCAGGATTGCCTGTTAACCAATAGAAGCTCAGATACTTTCATGATTGTTAGCGATCACAAAGATAGCAACAATTATACAATCCCACAGTGTTTGTAATGTTCAAAAGAAATTAGTAGTTCAAAAGAAGCTACTAACTATAAGTTTTATCAGTGGCACATCTAAAATATTTTGATTCATCTTGCCCTCTTTTCCAAAGATACTTGATATACTATATCCATACTATAAACAAATTGCTTAAACTGTATTAGTATTACAGTATTATTATGATAACAAGCAATTATATGACAAAATTTACTATCTTGTATGCAGACTGGCCCTCATCCTTTTGCCCTTCAAGCAGCTGGTAAAGATTTTAATGGCAATAACAGGTTTTAACATAATTATTGTTATGGATGACTTAGCTTTGCATTGCTAGACTTGTACAAATAAGAGGAATACCAATGCTGGGAATGAATGAATCAACAATTGTACCAATGGAAAATAATATTTGTAGCTCAAGGTTGAACTGTGAAGTCCTTGGTGCTGTGAACTTGATGGTTTTCTTCTGGTTATTTCATTGCCAAACTTGGTAACATCATCAGTGCTAGTAGGGAATGGGGTTTGCTGTCAATTTAGTAGCCAGAGAGATGGCCTAGAGGTGGAGTTCTCACGTCACAATCAGGAGGCTATAAGTTCGATCCTAGGTAGAGAGCCTGCTTGGGCAGGGAGTTGGACTAGATGACCTACAACAGTGATGTCGAACCTTTTTCAGTTCGTGCGCCAAATTGTGTGCGTGCGTGTGCACTCTCATGTGCCCCCCATCCACAATGCAATGTGTGCCCCCCCATGCTTGCGTGCGCGGCCCCAGTATTTTTAGGGAAAAAAGAGCTAAAAAACAACTTTTCCGGTTTTCCGGGGGGTCGCGTACGCATGCTGGCGTGCCGGGCAACATGGCTCCGCGTGCCATAGGTTCGACATCACTGACCTACTGTACAAGGTCCCTTCCAACTCTGTTAATCTGTTACTTACTTATGTATTAATGGCAACTAAGATATAAAATAACTGTAAACTCCACTCCCTACTAGCACTGATGATGTGACCTAGTTCGGTAATAAAACATGTGCAAGTAAAACAACTAAGCTCATAGAGCACTAAGGGCCCCACAAACAATGGTGGCCTGTCCATGTTTGGCTTTGACTGTACTCTTCTTTGGCCTGCTCTAGGTGGATGCTGCAGTGACACCAGAGGAACGTCACCTTTCTAAGATGCAACAAAACGGCTACGAAAACCCAACCTACAAGATCTTTGAACAAATGCACAACTAGAACCACCATAGCAACCTCATGAATTGGACAGCAAAGTGATTGCTTCACTGCCCATCGATGTTCAGCTGAAAGTAATATGGAAATAAGCAAACAAAACAATGTTTTATTATTTACTCATTATCGCCTTTTGACAGCTGTGCTGTAACACAAGTAGATGCCTGAACTTGAATTATAAAATCAGTAATGTACTCTCTTTCTTGACATTTCAGTCTTTACACTACATTATTAATGAATGTTTTTGTGTACTGTAAAGTTAGCTGTACTTAACTAGTGCATGAATAGATTATTTCTTGATTATTTATCATACAGCTCCTTTAGCCAGTTGTATATTATTCTTGTGATTTGTGATGAACGGAAAAAAAATTAAGTCCTAATTGAAATATACTTTAAGAATTGATGGGGGATGCTTTTTGTGTATGTGGGATTGAGCTGCTTCTCTTCGCCAAGTTTTCCTTTTTCTGCTTACTATGCATTTTAAAGACAAAATGTTTTGAGATTTTTTTTTTAGAAAGTATTCCAGATGAATTATTTTCTCCTGCAGTTGCATTTTATTGTACAGATTGTTGCTTCTGCTGCACTAGTGATGTAGAAAATCATGGGAATACACATTTGTTTCTTTGTGCCTGTTTTATGTGCACACCTTTAGGCATTGAGGGAGTAAAGTTTTTTTGCCATGTATCTTTTCATCTAAAAAAGAAAAAAGAAAGGAAGGAAAAGAAAAAAATATCATCCCTGTTAATCATGAGCACTTTTATACCAAGACAGGGTGAAGGGGAAGGATGGGAAAAATGCCTGCTGGTTTAAAACAAAAATAGGGAACCTACAGATGTATCTGCAGGATAATATACAGAATTGTTGCTTATGAATTGAGAGCTTTCTACAATGTGTTACATAAATAAATTACAAATAAGTCTGTTGGGCAAGAGTTTTACTTGGATGGAGAAATTACCTTTCGGGAGGAATAATTTTTAATAATGACCAAGTGGGAGGGTTGGGGGGTAGGTTTTTTTTCCTTCTCCAAAAAGACATGATTCATAGAATTTCTTCTTTAAATACAATAGATAAAACTAGCAGTGGGTGAGAGGGTGTTTGCCTTGGCATGCCTTCCCTCTAAAATGTCTCTTTTTTCAGTTTGTATAATAGTGTTTTAATGTAAATAAATACATTCCTGGAGTTTTATTGTATTAAGTGTGATTCTGTGATAACTGCCCTACATTACTTGCTTGATTGTACATTTTTTTTCCACAAAGAATGCTCAGGCATTCCTGCTAAACACCAAATTTGGGAAGCTGATCCTCACAAACTATCTTTAATGTTGTTATATCCAAGTGAGCTCAGTGTGATTTACTTCTAAGGAAATGTACTGTTAAAAGATTACTGGAGGCTTATCAAACTTTCAAGGTTGATAGTCTTCTGGTAATGAGGTTATTTGAGGAAGCAGGGGATTAACTTTTTAAGAAACATAAGGTACTTTTAAGTTTTGTAAATAACTGACAAGAGGCAGCTGCATTCTGGTATATAGGAAAGGATGTAATTTTAGTCAAAAAGCTCCTGGTTCACTGGACTAACATATCTTCTATGGTAATAATGGCACACAGATTTAGTAACCTTATGATATGCTCAGCCTCTGCTTCTTTGCAGTCACCTATCCGTGCCACTGAGCAATCCAGAAAGAAAACCCGAAGAGTATTTTTAACCTAGCTTGCATCATGTTATTTTCTTCTGTATAGTCAGAAATATACAGAATTTATAGATTTTGTTTTCCTTAAATGTATACTTACATTGTTGTTAGTTGCGAAGTCGTGTCCGACTCATCGCGACCCCATGGACAATGTTCCTCTAGGCCTTCCTGTCCTCTTCCATCCCCCGGAGTCCATTTAAGCTCGCACCGACTGCTTCAGTGACTTCATCCAGCCACCTCATTCTCTGTCGTCCCCTTCTTCTTATTTATAGTTATTTATAACCCACATTTATTTATTTATTTAATATGTATAATATTAAAAAAGAACACACTAAAAGTTTTTTTGTGTCCCTGCCCAAATGCTTACCTATAACAGCCTGGCAATTTGCCATTTATTCATGGGAATACACATTTATTATAGATATATTTATTCCAATACTTATTTTACTGAGTTCAAATTTTATTTTAGCTCCAGATCTTCCTCCACTGTTCCAAATTTTAGCATCTTGCAGCCACATCCATATTTCTTTGCAAAAATACTGAATGTTTGATGACAATGACTGTGGAACTACACATTTACTCAAAAGCTGAGGATTGAGGGCAAATCTTTGTATTGCATGTCTTTGATAACAGACCCCACCTTTTGCGTATCAGCAAAGATACCAAATCCATAGCATCCATGTTGGTTATACAGCCAGATCACACGTAGGCAGCACAATCTGTGCATGAATCTACAAACCGCCTGTATCAACACATGGACAGGAAGTATTTTCTTTTTCCAATATACATGGGCCCTTGAGAGCAATAAAAGAAGCAGGATAAAAACATTTCTTTGCAATATATGCATTCTAAACCAGCTTTCACTCTCTCCAATTTCTAAATGAAGAAAGCATACAGAGTCTGTCAGCAAATTAAGGCTGCCTATTTTAGATGATAGGAGATGAGTCATCCCTTGCTTTTCTGAAAATCTTACTCCGGATAAAGCCTCTTCCTTCCTTAAGCTGCAGACCTCAAATAAATTCCTTGCACTCACCAGACCCCTCCCCTCCTTTTCAAAATACTTCCTTATGGATGTTCCAGCTGTAAATTAAGGATTACAGCATTAGAAGCTCTCTGGCCAGAGAGGCCAGACATTTTTCTTCATTCACCATTGCCTGTACTGCTCCCTGTGAATTCAGGAGCACCAAGGGTGCTCTAGAACTTCCAGCATGTTTAAATATCAACTACATTGACAGCTTTTCATTCTAAAGATAATGTCATTCCAATACATCCTTAGCATACCCCATTCCCCAGCACCTGAATAGGCTTGGCAGGTTCCTGTTTATGATAGGCCATAGCCATCTGAACGGCCTCGTTGCTGCTGCCTGGCTCCTGGATTTTCAGCCATGTCCGCATGTCCACTGGAAGCACACTGAGAAATTGCTCCAGGATGACCATGTCCACAATCTGGTCCTTGCTGTTCTCCTGAGGACAGAGCCACTGCAGAGCTGCGGTACTTAACCGGGACAGAATCTCCTGCAGAGTTTCTCCAGGTAGGAGGCTGGATAGGCGGAATCTCTGTCGACCAGCTTCCCGATTAGCCTGGATTGAAGGTGAGTTCAGAGCCTGTTTCTTTTTACAAAGAGCAGGGTTTGGCATGGAGGTACTGTCCATAGAGCAGTCAGTGAACTCATGAAAGTCAGGAGATGTTAAAGCTGATGGTATAATTGGTTCTTTAACAGTCGTTTCAACGGCAGTGACGGGTTCCCGTAAATTGGGTGAAGGTTGGCGGGTTGCCTTCAAACATGCTCTCAAACGCTGTATTGTCTGACTTGGATGGTTTGTACGCCATTTCTTGGTATGAACTTCTGACAGTGCATTACAACTCGCTGTATTCATTTTAGGGATTGATTCTGGACTCATGGTGATTTTTTTCATGCCGCATGGCACTTGGTCAGCTTCCGTTGGCATCCTGGTGGGAGGATGAAGATGAGGCCAAGACTTTATAACTTGGTCGTGGCTTGTGTGAGCCCTTCCTGTGCAACAGTACTTGTGGTATTCTGCACACTTCCAAAATGTTTTGTTGCCGCTTGCACGCACTTTCTTATACAGGTATCCCTTATAAAGCAGCTGATCCTTACCTTTGTCGTCCTTGATATACTGCAAGGACATCTTCACAGTGACACCGCGTATATGAGGAGGAGCAGAGACAATTGCTTTACAAGGCAAAAGATAAGGCAGAGGAAACCAGGCATGCAGTGAAATAAATTCCTTGCTATAATGATGTGCCCAGATGGCTCTTCATTCCGGAGAGAAAAATTCAAATAGTTACCGAAGAACGAAAGGCTTCCATCTGGTCCGCCCAGGCTTTCCCGTTAATCCCTCAGAGGCGAACATGAATCACGCTGCTCCCATTTTTCCCTAAGCTCCTAAGGTTGACAGCCGAACCAGATCTGTAAATTGGCTCCCACTCCTTGCAGAGCACAAAAGAAGTTGCCACCACCTTTCGACGCAGCCTTCCTCGTTACGTGTCACTTCTTCTTCTCCGTAGCGCAACTTAATGTTACGAGTCTAGCGCTTTAAATTAGATTTGGAAACGAAGAACCTAAAACCGGCTAACGGTACTCCCAGTTTTCACTCCGGTCCGAATCTACCGTAATTAGCTGAATAACTGGAGATACCCTATTTAGCCACGCCTCCTTCCATTTTAAGGGAATAAAGGCGGAAGTCTCCCGTCATATGGGTGTTGCTTATCCAGCCGTGAATACTGTATATGAGCGGCTGGAAGTAATCCTGTGCGAAGGAAAATTTGCCAGGATATTTAGTTTAAAGGGCCTCCTTGTGGGGATACTCTGTAATGATACGCATTTACCTTTGAACAGCTCCTTTGAACTTCAGGCTTTAATTTTTGGGAAAGATTATATTGGATTGTGGCATAAACCTGCTTAGGATCACGTATTGCCCAAACCCAAGATTTGCTTTTTTGGTTTAGTGACTGGTTAGTAAACCATACTTTTGTACAAAATCAATTAATTTGTGGTTTATTAAATCAATTAATTTGTGGTTTATTAAATACATCTTGATTAAATCAGTAGGGCCTAATGCAATATGCAGGTAACTTTCCTTTGAATCTTTACAGGATTCTGAATTTTAGATTGGAGAGTGCCTGAGATGCTCATTTTAAAAAATAACTTGAATTGTAGTAGTACTGGAAAAGAATAGCAAAGAAAATTAACAGAGAGAAATCAAATCTATCTAGAATACTCAAAACTTTAATGAACTCATTATATGAAGGCTTAGCTTTTCAAAGAAGTTTTAATAGAGGGAAAGAAAAAAGGAGACAGGTCATCCTGGAAAAGGTCTATTTTATATGGTTGCCAAAAGTTATTGTCAACTTTACAGTACAGTATAAGTTGAGGGTTTACAAGCCACAAGGATTGGACTCGAAGAAGAAAATGTCAGAAGCAAACATGCCAGATTTTGGCTTAGCATCATATATGAACTCAGCTAAAACACTGTGTTATTGCAGTCAAAGTGGCTTGTACCGTAAAGTTAGCAAAGGACCTCTTTTTAAGAATATTATTTTATGTCTGTTTTCCTGGCCTGGAGGTCATTAAAAAAAATAGTTGCATGTCAAAATGTGGTTATTATGTGACATATGACTAATTATATTTTTTCATCTTTCTTTTTTATTCTTTCCTGTACTTCTTAAGATAAATAAATACACATAGTGATTTAATACTAGACAAATGTTTTAGATCAGTAGGTAAGTAAGGGGACCCAAACATTAGTTTATTTGCAAATATCTCCCACTGTTTTATTTCATTCTTATAGGAGATCCATTTATTTGTTTCCAACCTTCCAATAAACCTTAAAGATTCCATATCCATCTCCAAAAGAAATCAAAACAGCAGCCACCATCTCCTTTTGGCACTGCAAAATTCAGAAATTCAGAACTTTTTAGCATTTGTTCCACCTCCATGATTGTAAATGAAGAAAAATCTTGGCAATGTAAACAGCTAAATCCAATTTTCTAAGAACCTCAGCCTCCTTATCAAACATAGCACAACTTTTAAAGCTTCACTAGAGTTATGAGACATAATATCTATGCAATGTCTGAAATCTCCAAGGGAAACAGCCACAGAAAGCAGTTGTTACTCTGCATAGCTCTTTCTCATCCTTTCCCATAATTCACAGAAGTGAAATAAATTTTGCTAAACTGACGTTTGTCAAAATAGATTCAGTAAATTTGTTTTAAACCTTTTGATCAACGTTCGTTTCCAGAAACATATGGAACACAGCTGTATGGACTGAGAACTCTTGGTGTGAAGTCTCACTATAGCGGCTTGGTAAAAAAAACCCCACAACTCCTTGGATTTAGATCTATACATTTCTAGGACTCCAGTATGGCTGTGTTTGGCATGGCTTGACAGAAAACTGGGCATAACTTTCCATAACTTATGAAATTAAAACACTGTACTTATAAGATACACTGGAGCATATTTCCCAAACTTATGAAAACTGAGGTTTTTTATTTTTAAGAAAAATGAGACTGTGAGGAATCACTCCTAAACTCCAAATGAGTCCAAAGAAGGTATACTCATAGCAGGACCTCATACAGAGCAGTGGAAACATCCCTTTAATTCGGGAGATGCATGTGCTACAGAGATGGCACCATTACCTGAGGAATGCTCAGAGCACTCCAACAACAGCTTTTTAATACATATATTTCTCCCAACATCCTAGAAATGAGTCAAAGGGGTAATATATTATGACATATGAATTTTCCCAAATACATATCTTCTGGGCCTCATGAAAAAGGAGAAATCTAGATCCCGTGTTATTCAGGGGATAAACTTGAAGTCCTCATCACAAAATGTTTTGTTTTTCAGTGTTTATATAATGCTGAGAGAATGAAGGAAGCTGCCTTTTAATTATCGTCACTCAATACAATTCTTATTTGTCCTCCATGTGCTGGAAGCTGACTTCACCCTAAATGTCGGGATAGGAATATCCAGAACAGGTAGGAATTGAGGTCAATGATGACTAAACAGTTCAAAGATACAGTTTATTGGTAAGGAAGAATCAAGGTTGGCACAAATGCTAGTTTGCATCTTGAAATTGCAGTTTCCTTCCCTCCATTTTTGACTTGTAAACTGTTTTTCTGGCTCCTGGTTTGACTTAAAATTTTTCTGAATGGCAACATCCTGTTTCCAGAAACAGGGAAGTGCAGCCCTGCTTGGCAAATATGACACATCTTTCTGGCTCTGTGGAGCACAACGGCGAAAGCTATTCCTATTAATGGCTGTTATTACAATTTAAAATCTGGGCCAGCTAGACAAGAGTGGAAAGTTAATCAATATAATGTGCATTTAATAGTGACATACAAATAGAAAAATAGTTGCGTATGAAATTGTCCGTGGAATACGGCCTTCCAAGAAACTCAGTTTCCACTTAAAAAGTACATTAAAAAAAATCCCTTGTAACCTTTTTTTATGCAGCCATAGGCTTCAATGTTCATGAACAATGCCACACGGCTGTCAGAAGTTCATACACACCATTTCAAGTAGCCGGGACTAAGACTTAAATACTTGACATGATATTTGGCCCCTGCAAAGTCGATCATCGTGGTTAGCAAAACACAATGGCATAAAATATACATACAGTACCTCCACTGCCCTGTACATAAAAATTGCATCATTTATGCAGGCTACAAAACAGATTAGTTTCCCAGAAGCTATAGCAGATCTCTCCGTATCTTCCCCAATCACTGCCTGACCAGGCTATGTAAAGTCAAGACTGCACTTGTGTTTATGTCAAGTTAGCTGTTCTCCAGGTCTCTGTAGCCCCACCCTTTACACTCACAATCTTTACACTCACAATCAAAATGCAATGTCGCATTTTGTGTCAGAGCAGGTCTTCCTTCTCCTGTTGACCGATTTTGGTTGCTATGGATCTATCTCTTCCTTGGCAACGTTCCTCCATGGCCATTTCATTTTGCGCTGTTGGACTGACATGACGACAGTGATCAAATTGCTGATCAGATCTGTGCAGATGCAAATGCCCCCACATCTATATCTTTCTGCAGTGACCTCCTGGCCAGGGTATTTATTTTTTTCACAGAGTTCTGAAAGGTAAGTCACCATACAGAGGCTCAAATCTACTGATCAGAGGACCGTGGGGAACAGCTCACCTGTCAGACAATGTAAAACAAATATCCAGACATGGAGGTGGCTCGGCTACAGTCGGACAAGCAGATTGACCCCAAGATCTGTAGAGCAGTACTTACACTGAAAGGTGCGGATAGATGGCTAAACTCACTGCTATACCCATTCGCCCAAACGTGTCTCCTGCCCCCAGTTCTAGCACCATCCCACGTTAAAGGGCATAATTAACTACGGCCAATGTTTTCCCCACTGGATGAGAAATCCCCCGATTCTTTCAGCTTAACTTGCCCTACAGTAAACAGTTAGGACAGTTCCACTCACAGGCCTCCTTCTTGAAACAGGAGAGACCAGTTGTGTAGACAGAGCAAATTATGCCGGTGTACTTTTGTTCACCCACCAGATGGAAGGAAAACACATCAAACTGACTATTGAGACATGCCCCAACAGTAGACATTCTGTAGCCGGGCAAGGCAGAATGCCAAGATTGTCCTTTTATTCCAGAACCGAGCCCAGAGGAGCTGAACGAAAGATCGTGATCGGTGGCACCTTGTTTTTAAGAGGCTAGGGCCCATGTGTCATTGCTGATTTTGCAACCTGCTGACGTAATGCAACCGGCCTACAGTTCCACTATTCAAGAATGACGGTAATTGCAAGCGCTTGGTCCACTATTCAAGAATGACAGTAATTGCAAGCGCAGGAGGCTCCACCTTTTTCCCCATGTCACACGGCTGAGCCTGAACCGGGTTTGCCATTGGCTCTTCTGCAAGTGGAGAGCTCAGGGGGGGCGGCTCCTGTGCTGCTGGGGGAGGCCCAGCGGCCCCCTCAGGATGGCTCTTACTCTTGTGCGCGGTGACATTGTCCTTCTTCTCAAATTTCTTGCCACAAAGGTCGCAGGAGAACTGGTAAAAGGAGTCGGCGTCGTGCTTTTTCATGTGCCAGTTCAAGGACGCTTTTTGGCGGCAGGTGAAACCACAGATCTCACACCTGGGTGAAAAGGAAGGGAGGGGGGGATTCACCAAAGAAGAAAGGGGGCTGCCAGAAATAGGTGATAAATCCAGCCGTGGCTCTCCCCTACCACCCTCCTCACAACAGAGAAAGGTTGTCTTTGTACAACAGGTCAGGCAATTCTTTTGCTGGCTCTGGCTGAATGACTAACTTGGTGAAGCAGAATAGAAAATCAATACAATGTACGATCACCCAGGTTACCTCAGGAGCAGCCACCAATTCAAATATCTCTGCTCCCTATGTGGAAGCCAGTCGGTTGTCGGTTGCCTCGGTGGCTCAGCGGGTTAAGTAATGCTGTACTTTGTAATTAAGTATTCAGCTCCCAGCTGCCTGCAATTTAGC
>JANHJO010006055.1:24068-34160 GCA_032468235.1 Pseudoxyrhopus heterurus | reverse complement strand
GGCTCCAGGATTCCCTGCTTCCACCATGTTGCAGCAAGGCATAAATACCCGGGCAAAGCCGGGTTATCAGCTAGTAACAAGATAAAATGTGATATACAACAGCTAAAATAAAAACCAACCAAGAACAATAAGCACAATCATGATGGTGTAGGAGATGCCAAGGCTAAGCCCCATGCATCAGCAGTCTTGAGTCCCTTCCCACTCACAAGAGATCTAAGTCCAGCCCACCTTGAATTCTGTCGACCCTTATTCACCACCCATTTGCTTTGAACATCAGTAGTTCAGATTCTTGTACAGAGTGTTAGCATGTAATAAACCTGCATTCTCTTGAACCACCCTGATTTCCTGTGCTTGATAGATACATGTTCAACCACACAATAAGACCCCAGACTTGGTATAAACAAAACCAGGTCTTCAAGGCCTTATGAAAACCTAGCAGTCAGGGCAAGTCTAATCTCTGAGAGAAATGATGCTTTAGAACAGGGGTGTCAAACTCATGGCATCACGGCAGTGTCACGTGATGTATTAGGGCTTTCCCCCCCTTTGCTAAACCAGGCATGGCCAGCAAGTGACCTATCCAGCTCGCGGGCCGGGAATTTGACAGTCCTGCTTTAGAGAGTGGGTGCCATGACAGAAAAGGCTTCCTTCCTGGATCCTGCCAGATGAGACCCTGTAATACAGCAGCACCCAACATTTTGGGCACCAATGACCAATTCTGTGGACGGCAGTTGTTTTGAGAACCCAGAGTGCGTAGTTTCACGCGCTACCTGGATCCTGCATGTACACGGATGGGGCTTCGCTCACTTGCACAGCCTAGTTCCTTGTGCCAGTTGGGGGGCCCTTGCTGTAATAGATGGGACCCAGAGCATATGTATCAGATCTAACATAATGGGTAGATAAAACTGGGTTTTCTGGATGAATCAAGCCTTCAAAAACAATTGCATCATTATTTGTGAACGATCTTCTGGCCCACTTTTCTATTCATTTTTCTTATTCTTCCAGTGGAACCTACTCTTTTTTAAAAAAAAGATTTTGAGTAGAAAGATGCCAACAAGAACTCAGGCTCTGTAGTATCCTTGAAACAGAGGTAATTACCACTATGTGGGATGCCAGTGTTTAGATTAATTCACGTTGAAGCAGCAGTGTATATATCCTTCAAAGAGTATTTCAGTGGACCCGAAATATCAATTCATCCCTCAAGATGTTCCCAGCAAGTGGCAAATTGCTATCACGGAGCCATTCATTCGAAGACACAACTTACTCAAATACCTTTTTAATGAAATCCACCACCACCATAAATATTTAAGCAAGAAGTACAATTCTTTTGGAAGGGATTCAAAGGAGTAGAAAAAGTAAAGTCAAGATGGTTGGCAACACATTTTCGCTGATTTTAAAAGCCTTGGGAAAATTGGTCCAAATATACGGTTTTTCCCAATATGTTTAAAGGTAGGAGTAAAAAATGTTGTCTCTTTAAAGATCACTAGCCTCATAAGTTCCTAATGAACCAGTCAACACACATACTATGTGTATATTACATAATTTCCTAGCTCAATATGAAAAGGAACGTGATTAATCCTTTCTGACATGCTCTGAACTTTCCATGCAGATAAGTTCTTCCTCCTCCTTCAGATATGCTGGAACTGATGTCATTTGACCTGCAGATACCTTCCTGAAAGCACTGACATTATTGTACTAATTATCCACCTTAATTTACAGCTGAAGCCCAGAGACTACTTTGCTAAATAAAAGAGGATAGTGAAGAGGAACATCGCACAGAAATATTTCCGTTTGCATTTAAATTGCTGCATTCCCTCGATGAAGTGAGAAAATATATATCAAATCAACTCACAGAAGCGAGGATATAAAATGCTATTCAGCTGGTTGAGGCAAATGAGGAATTCACAGCAGAGTCTCTTCCCCGTTTGTTTTATAGGCTGCCAGGGGAAGACATTAAACCAATTCAGAGTGGTAAATAGGTCTCTAGGAAGGGATAATTGTGGTAAATTATAGGGACATAACAGGATGCCTGAACCTGTTTTGCTCAGTTATTGTTTTGCCCTGTTCCTCCTCCTTTTGAAAGCCAGTTGCTAAGAAGATCATGCGCCCTATCAGGTGCTTAGAAAAGTCACACACACACACACACCCTCCAAATTCTTATGGGGGGGGGGAAGCATTGCCACTTTGCTCCTCTCCACTTTCTGTATCTCTGCAAACGCTACCTAGAAAATCAACCTCATTCCTACACAGGTAGTCCTTGACTTACAACAGTTCATTTAGTGACCGCTTGGAATTTTAACGACACCGAAAGTAGTGACTTATGGCCATTTTCCACACTTACGACCACTGCTGCATCTCTGTGGTCATCCGATCGAAATTCAGGCGCTTGGCAACTGACTTGTGTATATGATTGGTCGCAGTGTCCCGGGGTTACAGGGTTACCTTTTGCGACCTTCCGACAAGCAAAGTCAATGGGGAAGCCCGATTCACTTACCAACTTAACAACCAGGCAACGATTCCCTCCACAGCCGTGGCAAGAAAGGCGGTCAACCGGGGCAAGATTCACTTCACCAGTGTCTCGCTTAGCAACAGAAATGTGGGACTCACATTGCGATCGTAAACCGAGGACTGCCCGCACTCCTTTAGGAGCGGCTCTAATCCGAGAGGCAGGTGTGTTACCGCCAGCGAAACAACGCACCCACAATCCCCCAAAGCGCCACTGCCCACTATGAGCACCTCACAGCCGACCGTCCGGCTTCACCAGTGACCCTGGCTCAATAACTGGGAATGAAAAGCCAAAGGCAAAAACCACTGAAGGGCGACCAGCTTTACTCTTCTCAGCTACTCTGGGACTCGCCCGGAAAAGACGGATCCACGCCGCGCCATCTCCCCAAAACGCCCCCCTCCATCTCTCCCTACACCCCTCTCTCTCACACACACACACAAACCCGTCGTCTCTCTTGACTTCTCCACCTACTATGGCCAGGCACTTACCCACTCCAGCAGCCTCAGGAAAGCCAGGGGCTCCTTCACCGCCCGAAAACTGCCCTTGGAGGCCAGCTGGGAGAAAAGGGGGAAAAAAACCAAGGCAAAGTCAGAGGATGCCCGAAGCCGAGGGGGGTGAGAGGGGGAGGGGGATCCCAACCTTCGCGCGCCTGTGGCTAAGCCTTGCGCCCGCGCCTCCTCCTCTTCTTCTTCCTCCTCCTCCTAGGGCTCCTTTACCTGGTTGACGGTTTCCATGCCTGCCCGGCTCTCGGAGCGCAAACTTCAGCTCCTCTGCTCCAGGCACAGGCGACTGTGGTTGCGGCGTCGGCGCCCGGCTTCGGAAAGCGTCCGGAAAGAAGGCGATAAGCTCGTCGCCTGAGGCGAAGAGCCCCGGCTGGTGGTCGAGGCTGAGTTGCCGGAGAATATCCACCGCCCGAGCCGAGCCGAGCGCGTTGGGCGGAGGGAAAGAGAGGAGGGGGCGGGCTGCCCGCCTTTCGCGCCTTCGCCTTTGCTGCCTTCGTGTCAGCCGTGAGGGAGTCGGTCGAGCTGAGGGCAGGCGCGGGTAACGGCGGGGCCTTAAGACGGCTTCTGCCCGGGCAACCCAAGCGCGTTCCCTCAGCTTTCCCCGAATGGAGCCGACTACCTCGGGAAGTCCGAGGTTTTGAGGAGGCAGAAACGGAGAAAGAAACAGGCGGTCCTGGGCACGACCACGCCGTAACGATTCCCTCGCGACGCCCCTGCCTGTGGCTATCACCAGCTGGCGGCAGGCCTGGCGCTGCCCCTGTTTAATGCATTTCCAAAATTCACTCCCAGTTTCCTCGTGAACTTTAAGAAGCGTAGAGTTTATTCAGTTTTATACGGTTACTTAGAAATCAGCCCTACTTAGCTTTTGGGGACCGATGTGGATGCTATCTTCTAATTGCGCTGTGGGAACGTTTGTGGAGATTGAGACAAGTATGACCTGTGTCATCCAGGTCATAGTTGTCTCAAAGGTGCTTTTTTTTCTTCTTCAAAAGGTAACTGTTCGGTTTTTTTTTCCTTGAGGAAGAAGAAGAAAACGTTTCACTTCTCATCCAAGAAGCTTCATCAGTACTTCATCAGTGTTTCTGCCATCAGAATCGATGACGCTTCTTGGATGAGAAGCAAAACGTTTTCTTCTTCACCAAGGGGGAAAAAAAAACACCCAGTTGCCTTTTGAAGAAAAAATAGCACCTTTGAGCCACCATCAGTATGTTAAATGTACAACGGATCACTATTGGGGTCTGTGAGGTCGCTAAGAGTCAACATTGACTTGATGGCACATAATTATCAATCCATTAATCCATTAGACTGTTGTTTCTCTGTGTCCTATAATATATGTGAGTATAGTCATAAGTTTTTATTTATTTTTGTCACGTTTACTATATATTGGAGATGGAGACCCTTTGAGAGCTATATGCAATGGAATTTCATTTTAATGTATGCCAATTAGTGTACATTTAAAGTGACATTAAATGAATGAATGTCACTTCCCTTCAAGAGCCACCTGGACTTTCTGTGTTTTCTTTGAAGACGTTTCATTTCTCATCCAAGAACCTTCTTCAACTCTGAAGAGATGAGAAACACAATGTCTTCAAAGAAAAAACAAAGTCCAGTTGCCTCTTGAAAAAGCACCTTTGGGAAAACCCACTGAGTAGTTAGCTGAGTCTGTCTCAGGAAAGACTTGAATAGCCCTCCCATACAAGCACAGACAAAAACAATGAACACCACTTCTGCTCCGTAATACGGTGAGAATGTAATGATGGTGGAGAAATCAGTCTTTTTGCTGTCATTGAAACACAACCGGCCATTCAAATTTCTACTGGTTCAAATTCACATTAGATTTGTATCTTTATTGATTTGCTTGGTCATCTAGGATTGCTTAGTCAAGCAAGGAATGTTCAGGGCTCTTTGTAACTGGGAAGAATGTGCTAGAGTAACAGTGTTATCAGCCCTTATTACTTTACAATTTCTACAGCAACATTGTACTGTAGCTTAATAGAATTGCATCTGGAAAGCTCTCTAGAGGTTTGTAGGAATGCCTTACATTCCATAGCTTTGAGGATGGACAATCTTAATTGAGCTCAGCTATAAAGACAAAGTTATAATCTTATCAGGAAGGAATTGTCCATGACAATGAGTTGATTCTACCTCTGCCAAACTTTGGTTTACTGCCAAACTATCATACCTTTAAGCAAGCAAGAATATTTGTAGACAGGATCATCATGGATTACAAAACCTGAGTCAGACTTGAGTGGACAATCTTTCCAGAGGTGATAAATGACCTCTGCCAGCTAATGCAAGAAAGTTGGGCAGCAGTATGAGTGTTAGACCACAAGGTTTTGCTTCTGTTTCTGTTTCTGCTTCTGTGTTCAAAATCCACCATAATTACCAAGAAGTATTTGGAATCTTTGATGAGACTGAGAATCTGATGGATATCTGCAACACCTTCCACATTCCAGTCTACAGTATATATCTATCCAGTCACACCTGGTCATCCCTTATTCAGGTATACTCAGCACCAAATTACTCTAACCTTCAGAAAGCATTTACTGAAGAGCTATTATACGACACAATTTGGAAATACACCATTTCATTTTCAAATGGATTTTTCCTTTGTGTACAGCTGGTACGCTTCTACACTTTCAACTGTGATGTAAGATAAGAGTGGACATTGGAGAGTCTCAAGAGTTAATATTGTTGCTCTATATCTCAAGCATGGAAAAGCAGAGGGTATATAAAAGAAGAGTAAAACAAATAGACCATCGAACAAATTAAACTTTTAGCAATAGCAATAACCCTTAGACTTATATACTGCTCCATAGTGCTTTACAGCACTCTCTGAGTGATTTATAAATGCAAGCATATTACCCACCAACAGTTAGGTTATCCATTTTACCAATTTTAGAAGGATGGAAGGCGGAATCAACCTTAAGCCGGTCAGGATTGAACTCCCGGCTGCAAGAAGAGTGTGCCTGCAGTACGACACCACCATGGCTCTTGTGTTGTCTAGTGAAGCACAAATAAGCTCAAATTATCTACTTGGGTCACATGGCTCTAATACCAGGAAGTATGAAAAGTCAGAGAGGAAGAGCACAACCAGCAGAAAGATGGATGAATTCAGTTACAATGGGTGCACCACTGGACGACCGGAAAAACCAGGTTAGGCATAGATCATGATGGAAAAAAAACTATCTATATGGTTGATAAGAGTCGACGTTAACTTAATGCCACACAATGAATGAAAGTGTAACAAAAACCAATATAAAGATATACAATATGATAGAGGATCTCAATCATTTTGTCTTCCATCCATATTGTAGGTGGCCTAATACGCTAACTTTCTTACATTCACAAGATAGATTGGTCCTTCATACATTAACATCCATACATATAAAAGAAAGTAATATATACTTAGCCTGAATCATAGCTAACTCTTATCTATAGATTGTAAGTATAGGCTAGCTTAGGGACTGAGCCAAAATGACCTGTATGGTCAGGTGCAGCTAATTTGTCTAAGCAGGTGGATATTGAAATATTAATTGTTCAGAACTTCACTGTCCCAATAATTTTTTTCTATTTCACTTATGTTTGTTTATGTAGGAAAAAATGGTCATACATATGGATTTTTAAATGGAAATAATCATCGTTAGCATTGTAAAATTTGCAGTTTGCCATGAATTAGCCTATGTAGCTGAAAACTTGTTGAGAAAAAATGTAACACACAATGACCATTTTTATTGGTAAACTTCCATTTCTTGTCTTCAATTTGACCTGTATTTCCTGATCTATATGACAGGGCTCTGATCTGTGCCTTGAAGGCTGCTGAATATTTCACCAGGAATTTTGTCAAATGATTTCTCTGCTATATTGCTTTGCAATGAAGGAAATGGGCAAAGTATATTTCATTTTGTAAATAAAACATAACTTGAGGGATTTGTCTAATCATACTATCCATAGAGGTTCGTACCACACTAAATTTCATTAGATCATCTTCAAATTTAATTTTTAAAGTCTCAATTGTTGTCTTCCTAGGCGTACAAAACTAAAATGTTTTAATAGTGCTGAATTTTGCTTTGATTACTTGTTCTGATTGGAAAAGCATATTTACATTTTCATATGGGTTATTTTCTTTTTAAAATTATTTCACTCTTCTGCAACTACTTTTGGGCTTTAGATGGGCCCCACAAATATTCATCAAAGTATATAGGATTTTTGTATGATTGTTTTTTTAAGGAAAGAAATGCAGTAAGTTCTGTAAAGAAAGCCTAAATGTGATAGAAGACCAGGTAAAAAAAAATTCAGCTTGATCTGAATTTCTACAGAAATCCAGAATAGTTTCCCAAAATAACTGATGCTTTCCAGTGCTCCTAAGAAAGGCTCACTATTTAAATTGTACAAAAGTTTAAGGTTATCTCAAGTCAGTGGCTTGGAAAAGCCCAATCTTGAAAATTATAAGAGGGTCTTATTTTTATGTCACTTACGTCCTAATATCTTTTCCTCCTCCTCTCTCTTTCATTCCTTTCCAGCATTGATGCATACTGTAGCCCACTGAGACTTGAATCAGCTATATCAGAATTCCTTCCTTTAACATTTCTATATATCCCTTGTTTAGTAATGCACAAATCACCCCAAGCATGAATCAAACACAGCGCAACATCTTCAGCATCAAAAAGATGACGCCAAAACCAGAGTTGCAAATTTTAGTTATTTGAGTTCTGTTATCTGACGAACATTGATTTGTCTCTCAGGTTTTGTTTTGTTAATCTTTTGGGGAACTAAAATGGTGACAGTGCTTCATACAGATCTTCTGATTTTGGGGGGATGCATATGTAGAACCTTTAAAAGTATATTAAATTGTAGAGTAGTTTAAAAAATGAAATGCTTGAAAGAAATGTTCAGTGAAGGGGAAGAAATGTTGAAACGATTTTTTTAAATTAAGAACTAGTGGCAAAGGTAGAAATAGTTGTACTTTTGGCTGAAATTCACTATATATTATATATTTGAGTCACAAAACTATTAGAAGAAACAGATTGAAATTGTCATATTTTCTTGGCATGTATATAATAGACATCATATTCAAATTACATTGATATGTTTTAGTCAGCAATAACTAAGAGTGGGATAATGTTGTGTGGCAAAAATCAACTGAAAATAATTGCTACTTGTTTTCCAATCTTGTTGATTTTTTTTTACTCTGTGATCATTAAACACAAGCCAGAAGCTGCCCCACTATTAGATACAAATATACATAGAGAAAGTTAATCAATGGTATCTATTTCTCTTATTTTCAATAATGTAAGCAGAATCACTGGAACTGAAGAACTATTTTGCCTTGTCAGTTTTTCCTACTATTTTCAGTTTTGTTTCCATTTTTCTCCTCTCATATTACTTGCAAGATGCAGTACTATGCCCATTATGATGAATGACAGAAAACCATACCCGTGGCTCTTCCATAGTGGCTCAAACGTATACCAAATTTAATAAAACACTTTGGCTTATCTTAAACCAGCTTGAATTGTTTTATTTTCAGCCAGTGTGCCTAAAGTCTGGCTATTAGTGTGTCAACACCATGTGCTGGGTAGAAAAAGAAAGAGAGAGAAAGACTGTCTTTCTGCCGCCACCTAAATATCAGCAGTAAGGTAAGTGGGTGGATAGAGGGGTATTGGAAGTGGGATTCATATGTGAGATGTACAGTACTCACCTTGTGCTTGGAAGTGCTGCCAAATTGAAGCAGTTCTACATTGTGGTTGTTATTAGTTGAATTTTATTTTCATCAACTAGAATTACATAATACGCACCTTATTTAGTTTATGAGTGGCAGAAGATCAAATGAAAAGTAGGTGCATTTATTAGTATACTAGCAGAGCATTAATACAGATAAACATCTCAATATTTCAGTAGCATAGATTTTCTTCAAATGTACATCCATGCCTGGCCCACATGACATTTATTGACTCAGTCCAAGATGCTTCTTGCACTCCTGTGATTTCAAAACTTCCTTTGTCTCTTTCGTAGTGGTATAGGACTTAGTTCAACCTCAGTCAAACATTGGAAATCCGATTTGAATCCAACATGGCGACACTTTTGTTGCAGTTGTAGGCACACATTTTATGTTGGTTTTGAGAAAGCCTGTTTAATCCATTTTGTCCAAGATCAAAAGAAGCCCCAGGGAGTCCTAGGTACTGCCAGATCCTTCATGAGTTGTGACAAGGATTGGAGATGGCCCTCCACTTCAAGTTAAAGAAAGGCAAGATCAAAGCCAAAGTCTCTGGGGTCTTATGGGATGAATTGCTTGGGCTCTAGTAATTAAGTTATCATTCATTCTAGGGCATTTGAAGTATTTAGGTTTAAACTGATCTGTCAGTTTAAAAAACACATTTCAAAGATGAAAACACATCACTCTTGCTTTGCTTGACAATTCCTTCCTGCTCAAATAAACACATTTGTCAATACTTTGACACTGTTATAATAACAAACAGCAGTATACCTTGCTGATAACTACAATTTGCTTTATCTTACTTTGGTTGAAATACCATATTACAACTATTCTCCATAGTTATTGCCCTAATTAATTTTCTTAGGTAAATACAACAGGTAGCTAAAGCCAACTCTTATTGGAAGAATCATGACCTCAGAAGAATCCTTCCATGGGAGGATACTAGAAACATCCTCTTATATTTTCCCACTATTCCTTTCCTTTCCTCTACAGTACTTCCTAGTTTTCCCACTTTTCCTCATTGACATGAATTTTAGACTTGTAAATCCCAGTGCACTGATTTTCTCCAAGTAGAAAAATGGACAGAACAATGCCATAAAAGTTTCTTCCAAAAGGGCACCAAAACAAAAACTCACAGACAAAAACAAGAAAGTAAGCTAATAGTTGTTCTAATAGATATGCATTGAGTGTGGATGTCTTAAAGGCAGATGATTTTTGTGAACTCATATATAGCCTCGGCTGGGACACGGTGGCTCAGTGGATAAGATGCTGAGCTTGTCGATTAGTAAAGGTTGGCAGTTCGACGGTTCGAATCCCTAGTTACTTGTCCCAGCTTCTGCCAACCTAGCAGTTCGAAAGCATGTAAAAATGCA
>JANHJO010006053.1:54540-67667 GCA_032468235.1 Pseudoxyrhopus heterurus | reverse complement strand
AGGCGGTATATAAATACAGTGCTATTGCTATTGCTATTTTTGGTACCTAATTTTCAGAACATTTTTAACTTTCCGACGCTTTTAAGTTTAGATTATAGTTGCGAATTAGTGGTGAGCAGTATTCGTTATTAAAGGAAAGAGAGGGGCTAGTTGTTCCTGTTTTTAATTATACTAATTGCACAATAACAGCAATATCTCATGTTGCCTTTTGGATTTCTGATTTGAAAAAGTACCACAGGAAGGAAGTCTCTCCAGTGGTATTTAATTGTAACATGAGAAAGATCACAATGCAGGATGATGCATTCACATCTATCCCTTGATCACCTTATAATTATGGAAAGAGAAAAATCCTCCTCCAAGTCTTTGAAGATGTTTTGAAATTATTCACTTTCCATCCTATTGAATTAGAACTTTGGAAAAGAAGTGTAGGCAAACCAAAACATTTCCAAAAGGGAAAATTCCATAGCAATTTCCAATTTAGTTTGCACCCAGTATATGCCTAGTCGTTCCCTATTTCCTGGTCATAGCACACATACCACTCAGTTTTTCTAGCAAAAATAAAGCTTGGTGTTTATATAACTTTATCAAATATCAAAACTGTTATCTAGCAAAACAGGGAGAAGACAGGCCAAAGCAGGGGAAAGCTAGACTTGTCCAATTGGCAAGAGATAAAAAGGCAAAAGAATAAATAATAACAATATACGTTACCTACGTATCTCTTAAATATGCAGAACTTTCCAGAGCCATCAGAAACAAGGGTATAAGGTAACTCACCGTTGCCCATTCGCTGTGGGACAATTCAACACTGCATTAATAGCTTCATTCAGTGCTTTTATCATTGTGACCACATTTTTGTTGAAATTATTGTAGCTCCTATATTTCTGGATTAAATTTATTGTTATTGGCCACAGTTCCATCAAAATTAATTTAACTTTTGTATTTGCTGAATTGTCCCGCAATGAGTTGTCCCGCAGTGGCTTGGCCACAGTAAGTTCTGCGGCAAGATTTGCTGTGGCGAGTTGACCCATTCCGGAAAACTACTATAGGCAATGAGAATGGACAGAACCAAAGGGAGTGGCCTTTAGTTATGCTACCTTTTTAATGTAAATAACAGCAGTTAAATAGAGATTGAAAGCATCTCTTCCTCTATTCTGCAATGGGGGGGGAAACCATTTGGCAGATGTGAAGAAGAATTGTCCATATTGTCTTAGTTAAGAAGAAGGCCACTAGAATGGAGAGCTTGGGGATACCATCTATTAGAGCACATAACCTTACCGTGTCCTGCCTGCTTCCCAGGACCCACTTTTTTTTTTTGGACTGGCCAATTAGCTTTTAGCTGGGTTCCAGGAAAGAAAAGAAAATGTTTTTTCACCAGTAACATTAAAAAGAGGAGAAAAATAATGATCTAGGGCAGAAGTGGCAGAAGGAGGGAGTGAGGTTCCCTGTTAAATGCTCCTGAAGTTTCTATAATAGTTGTATGTAATCTTGTTTGCTTATGCCATGGTTTATAGTCAGCTACGAGAGTGAGTTTGATGTAGTGGTTAAAGGCATCAGGCTAGAAATTAGGAGATTGTGAATTCTAGTCTTGCCTTAGGCACAAAGCCAGCTGGGTGACGTTGGGCCAGTCCCTTTCTCTCAGCCCTACGAAGAAGGCAAGGGCAAACCACTTCTAAAAACTGTTGCCAAGAAAACTGCAGAGACTTACCAGAGGAAGTTGCCAGGACTCAAGCCTAACTCAAAGTTTTAATTTTGGGGTTTTTTTCTCCTTCTTAAAGTCAGCTATTGGTCTGCTAACTTTTAGCTGCACAGAATTACAGTAAGCGGTGCTATAAACCCAAGGATGCCTCAGACACATAGTTAATCTTGCTCATACCCCTTCTTCTGTATGTTTGGCAAATAAAGTGGAACATCCCGAAGTGGTTTTGCAAGCCCAGAGCCACTTCGTTTCTTAATTTACCATTTGCCATAGCACTTGCATTCTTCTGTATCACTTTTCCATAACTTATGTGCAGTTCTGAAGTTTTTACAATGCTGAAAAACAACATGTGGGAGGCAAAAGTAAACTGTTTCTATGATCCAGTACAGTCCCCAGCCGGAGAGACTTTTCAGAGCTTGGTAAACGTAACCCCACCCCTCCGGGCAGTCCTGATTTTTATTTATATGTCTGTGGTCCAACGGAGTTCAGATGCAGTGCTGTGTGCGTGTGTGGAGATGAGCTGAAGTCATGAGCCTGGGCTGTTGGAGTGGTTTTAATCAGCAACCCGTTAGAGGAGAATGGAAAACGCCTGACAGGGTGAAGAACTGAGTAAGTAAACATGGCTTTGAACTCCAAAAGACAACGGAGGAATAAAAAGAGAGAAAAGAAATCTGATCGAGCAAAAACTAGGCTTTTTGCTCTGTTAAAAACTGTGCAGGGAGGGGAGGCTGTGTATGTTTTCTGGCAGGAAAAAAGGCAATTTAAAAGATGAAGGAAATGATTTTTTTTTTTAAAGAATCCATCGGGAGAGGAATTGGAAGGGGGAGGGAAGGGAAGAAGAGTCCTGCTAGAAAATCCTTTGCATTTCTCAGCTTTACGCGCAAAGCCCATTGCAATTTTTAGCCTATATATATATATATATATATATATTAGGTTAAATATATATATATATTTAACCTAACTGCTCAGTCGGTCCTTTCCTGGGTATTGTGCAATGGAGTTTTGCTTTGA
The DNA here is from genome assembly GCA_032468235.1 of Pseudoxyrhopus heterurus. Taxonomy (NCBI): domain Eukaryota; kingdom Metazoa; phylum Chordata; class Lepidosauria; order Squamata; genus Pseudoxyrhopus; species Pseudoxyrhopus heterurus. The sequence continues at coordinate 64,960 of JANHJO010006053.1, read as the reverse complement.
ACAGTCACATTTCTTCTGTTTGCAATACTTGGAAACTTAATGTGTGTTCATTTCCAATCCACATTGTTTATATGTTACTTCTTTCGGTCTCTCACCACCAATCCTATTGTTTCTTTCAGGTCGGACATTGCTTGCCTTTCTCAGCTGGGGGCCTCTCATTTCTTGCCTGCTGATGTCATGGAAGAACTCAAGTCCAGAAGTGATGGAGAGAGAACTTGAGTACAGAAAACACATGGTACCTTTCTGCCTTTCTTTCTGCTGGTGGAAAGCAGCCAGACTGATCACCCCTATAATGTGGAAATGGGACAAATCAGAAGTCTGAGGTGCCATGGCTTGCCGGCAAATTGTGCCTGGCCGGAGATGGTGTCGTTTTCGCCCATTCCTGATGGTGCTTGTTCTGGCTGCCTATCTCTTCTACCAGACCCTGATGCCTTCAAGATCCAAGAGACCAACAATTCCTACAAGTAGCAATGGACTGCTGTCCAACAAAGCAGCTGAGGTGCAACATCAGACACACCAAGTCCTTGCAAGGCGAGTCAGTTGCTTCCTTCCTTCTAACAAACAAAAAGGGCAGAAGGAGGTAAGAGAGATTCTACAAGTTTCAAATAAACACTGTTGATAAGCCAGACTTTCAGTTAAAATTAAATTTTGCTTACTAAGTCACATGTGTCAGGGAAAAGGAAATAGTGAAGTGCTTTGATTGAATTCCTTGCTCTGGTTGCACCGCCTACAGGAAGGTGAAGCAAAGTGATGATTCCCTGGAACAAAGCATCAATATCCTATTGGAATGGAATAATGGAATAATAAAAAGCAACACAGAAAAAGATGGGAAATGCGGAGGAAGATGGAATATAATGTTGTAACCATCTCTATGCAAATTGGTGCTTATGTTGTTCCACATTGCATGTATCTATTATCTTATTTTGATTCTAAGATTCAGTAAAGAAGAAGATGATAGAAAGGCAGTAAGAATAAAGAGATAAGGATGAATTCAGAAATAGATTTGAAAGGAGCAATAGCACTCATCAAATAGAGTGTGCACAATATTATTCTGTCTTGTATCCCAGAAAGAAATAATACTTATTATCTTTGTCAACAACTTCTGGTATTTCTAGACTTTTCAAAGCTTGCCCAACTCACGAGAGCTGCTGAAATGGAATTTCTAGGGAAAGTATTTTCTTTTCAGTCAACAACTGGTAACTCATATTAATATCCAGTATGCATTAATTCAGTAGTGAATTCGTAAATGTGTTTAGGATTATCCTTAGAGCCTTGAGGTGGTTAAATCCTCTCTGCTTTTTTGCAATTTGTAACAGTCTATGCTTGGATTTAGGTGGGTAACGTTAACTGATTTGGTGTAGACCATCATTTCCCAACTTTGTGCTCTTCGAGTATTGGAACACAATCCATGGGATTTTCAACCTGGGAATTCCAACCCATCTGGAAAATACCAATTTTTTATTTTTCAAGCTGGGATTTTAGCAAACATCTGAGGGTTGTAATCTCTTCTCTGTAAATGTACTATGGCATACAATTTTCTCCAACCATGACTTCCTATAATCATTGTCACTAGGGCTGATGACATTTACAGTCCCAACACATCTTGAAAGCACCTGGTTATAGAATTCTGTCCCATTTTCATGCTATAAAAACCTGTAAAAAGGCTTATTTATAACATGTGCAGACTAGAGTTATTTGTTGGTTCTGGCACATATTGGTTGTTTTTTGTTTTGTAGTGCCACCTCAAGAATTGGTCAACCTCCTCCTTCCTTTTTTGGATTCATGTAATTAAACTTAGTACATAGGAAACTAGTATTCACAAGAGCTAAACAGGGCTCCGGAGTAGAAGCTAAAATGTTTCAAAGCATACAGTAGTATCTCAGAAGCATCTATCAATAGTTCCTTTGACCAGCTGTATCTTTTTCAAAATCTCCACAACTGCTGAAGGATCTTGGGAAAAAGCACATTTGGGCTAAGAAACTGCAAACAAGTGCTCTGCATTGCTTTCCACTCACTTCTGTCATAATCTTTATTTTCAGTGAAGTACTGGAACTTAAGTGCATGCCAAATGCATTCTTGGAAAATGAAAATGATGGGTGTGTGTGTAACCCAATGTTTTGTTTTCACGTGGCCCTCCAATCCAGAAAAAGCCAAAGCAAAGCTATTTGGAGGCTAGAGGGGATTGTGAGGGAAATCTCACCAATGTTTGGGAAAGGAGAGTTTGATAAAATATCAGCGCCTCTGTGACAATCATTGTATAAGTTTGTATGAATGTGTGGGGTCTGCAATGGGAGCCATTTTTTGAGAGTACCCATCATAACTCCCAGAATTCCAGATATAACCTGAACACCCCAAAACTGGGCATTATTCAGATGCTAATGTCTGCTACACATTAATTGTAAATTGTTTAGCAAGTTTTCACCTGACCATTTGGTAAGAACATTAAAAAAGCCAACTGAGTGACTTTGGGAGAGTCGCTGTCTTGGCTCAACCCACCTCACAGGGTTGTTGTTGTGGGAAAAATAGGAGGGCAAAGGTGTGTGGGATATATTTGTTGTCTTGAGCAGGAAACAAACAAACAAACAAACGAAACAAGATTGAAACTTGATAGAAGTTTAACCAAACTCAGATGGCCTGCTTCAGTCAAATCCCTGAAGATAATTAAAGTAAGTTCTTGTCCTCCCATCAATGTGTGTAGACATCTAAAGACTTTTAAAGCTATGCACGCTTTATAGTAAATCATGGAAAGGAAAAAAAGAAAAGAAAAATATGATACAAATTTAAGCACTTGTGTTTTAACCCTGTTTTATTCTGGCTGCATTACAACCAATTGCTTTTTTTACATCATTCTGTTTGTTTATATATCCTTGGTACCAGAAATGATGAAATGTTTGTACTGAAATATGTATTTGTTAGTTTTTCATGAAGTGTACTTACAATTGCACAAGTTATTTTGGTTGTGGCATCAGCTTTGCACAATTGCATCAGTGTTAAATCTCTGGAAGGTGAAGTTATAAAATGCACAGACAACCTTTTAAATTAAATGTCCTCTGGACAAGATTGTTCTTATTATAAGCAATCCTGTGTCGCAGGTAAAATAACTCCTACCATTCCTAAATATCTGTCTATTTCCTTTCTTTACAATCCAAACTTATCTTCTTATAAGATATAATTCAGGTTGCCTTTTATTACCGTAGTTTATTTATTATTAGAAACTCTTAAAAATGATTTTCATCATAAAAAATTGTTTTAAAGTAGAAAACCTTTTTAAAAATTATGAAAGTTTATATTTAATCTATATCAAATAAATCTTCCAGGGACTTTGCTAGATTTCAAATGTTTACTTTTGCATCTACCTTTCTATGATTAATATCATATTCAGATGTGTTTCTTACCCGTTTATGTGTTTTAAAAATATACGGGAATGTAATGTCAGAAGTTTCCCATAATTTAAAAAAAGCTCTGATGAGAAACTAGGATGAGTCTGGTTTCCTAGTTTATTCTTATGATTTTCTGAGCTAGTTGTGGCAGCATCATTAGAATTAAGAGTGATGGATAGGACTAGAATAGAGATCTAACTCCCATTTGGAAAGACTCCAAGATCAACAACAAAGCTAAGGAAATGCTGAGATCTGTTCCACTAACTGCACTCTTTCTAGGCAGCATGTTATCTGCTTGCCTATAACATTACAAAGGCATTCATATCCATTTTTCTCTGTTGGCTAGCTTGACTGACTGGGAGGCCAATGGCAGTGTAGGTGCTATGTTAAACAGCAAACCTTTGTGTGTGTGTTTTAGGGGCTAAGAGGTTATAAAAACAGGAGACTCCAGATGTTCCTTTACCCAGGTACCTCACAAATACATAAGAACTGCTGCTTCTGATGAACTTTGGCAGTACAAATATGGGAAGAAAACGCAAATTGGAATACACACACACAGCTCAAATTCTTTAAAAACTGCTCAAATTATAGGATAAGAGTCCCAATATCACAATAATATCAACAATATCAACAACAACATCAGCTGTTGGAAATTCTGTAGAACAGATTATCGTGCTGTATGGATAGAGAGATAATTGTAGGTTTCAGAAGGAGCCAATATTTCGTATAATATTAGTGGAGAATTAAGGAGATACCTTGAAACAAATATTCATAAGCTATTCTGTTAATAAAAAGAATAGATGCATTCCTTAAGTCCTCGGAAGAGTGACAGTATTAAGAAGAGGCTCAGGCTTATTCTTTCCTGACTCCCTGGTGTATAAGAGATATGGGAGGAAAAGTATAATCAGGTTTGCAAGATTCCGTGATCATAACCTATCACAATGAAATATAGTCTCCTAGATTACTCCAAAGCATCTGATAATATTGATAATTGAAGAAAGACTTTGACATTTCTCATAGATACACCAAAGCATCCAACTTTTCTGATAAGAAAATTCCACAACAACCAGGAAGCAACACTGAGAACAAAATTTGTTGAATGGTTTACTGATAGAAAAGCAGTCACATAGGGCTGCATTCTATCATCATATTTGTTCTATATCCAGATTGAATGCATTATAAGGACTGCATGGCTAGAAAATTTAAAGTGGGATCAAAATCAGAAGAAATATCCATGGCTTGAAACATGCAAATGAACTATCTTGATTGCAGGAATGGAAGAAGACCTGAAAATGATCGTTCTAAAAGTAAAACAAAAGAGTGAAAATTTAGCTGTCTTTGAACATCAAGAAAACAGAAATTACGGCTACTAGAAAAGTAGAAGAATTTAAGTAAAATAATGCCGCTATAGAAGTGGTTGAAAATTACATATATTTTTTTAGGCACCAGAATTGACGTAGATGGTGCTGTGCAAAATAGATTCAGAATATAATACTAAGCAAAAAGGAATTGGGGGACTCTGATGTTTGAACCATGATAAAAATCACAATGGTCCACTCAGTGGTCTTCCCTATTATGATGTATGGATGTGAGAGATGAAATCTGAAGAAAAAGGAAGAGAGGAAAAATACTTTGAATTATGGCATTGGGGACAACAATCAGGACCAACGGTTAAGTATTACAGGAAATCAAGCCTGAATGTTTAGTGGAAGCAAGTATTTCAAAACAATAACTACCATATCTTGGCCACATCATGAGGGCTAAAGCATTGATGGAAAAAATGGTAATGCTGAGTAAGATGGACAGAAAAAGAAGAAACAGCTGACAGCGCACAAAGTGGATATTGGAATAGTGGACACTATAGAGATGCACCAGAAGGGCTTGGGCACATGGCAGATGCCAGCAGCACTTAAGCAGTTTCTATCCCTGAGACACCAGGGCTCAGCTATGACTCAATAAAACAACATAACAAAAGCTTGAAAAAGAGGGGTTAGAAGAATCTTACCTTTGGTGTTCCAACATTTTAAAGTACAGTATGTAATTATGACAATCTCATAATCATAATTCAGTAGCAATACACACACACACACACACAACTGTATTTGTATATAGAAATGCACAAATATGCATATACACACATTATTTTTCAGAACTCCCAGAGCAAACAAACTGCTAATAAAATCCCTCAGTTTAAAAATGCATGTGTTAAGTACAAACTCCAATTATAAAATTTAACTGATAAGATATTATGTTAGCTTTAATTTATAAAACTGATCTGTAACAAAAGAACTTTAGTAGCCAAAATGTGACATTTACCTTTTAATCAGAAACTAAATCAAGACCACTTAAATTACCAATTTACAAAGTAAAAATTTTACAAGTTTTATTTATTTTTGTTTTCTGGCCTCCCAGTGCCAATTTGTATCATTTATCTGATTTCTAGAATATTATAAGGAAGTTTGGTCTATTCTAGTGGTCTCACTGATGATATATATTTTCTTTTCTAAATAAAGTCCCAGAGCATATCCCCTTGCATGCTCCAAAACCATTGGATTATTTGGCATTCTCTGTAACATTACACCACTGGGCACACTTGTGTATTACATATCTCATACGAAAAAAATCAACATTCTTACAGAGGTCCTTCATACATTAGGGCCATGGTTCTTCATGTCTATAACCTCAGCCTGATCACTGTAATTTGCTTCCCTTTGATGGAAATTCTGCAGGCATCCAAGAAGAATCTTGGAGCTTGTCATCTTTGCAAAGTATGTGCAGTTGCCTAGTTTAAAGATGAAGAGTCAACAAGATCTTTATAGTGAAACATATTGTCATACATTCAGATACAAGAAAGATTTCTAATCTCAGGATGATTAAACCATGATTAACTACAATTCATATTCATAATTATCCTTATCTGGCACACTTTCCTATAAGTGAATAGAAGGAGATGCAAATAATTTAATCTGGAGATAACAAATGAAAGGAAAATTTGGAGCTGGTTAGATAGCCCATGCTGATTAGGAATTATGGTTTAGAATAAATGGCAAATTATTTTGCTTTGATGCAAGGGAACTGCAGTGAAGTGATTTCCATTGCAATTTTACCTGTATTTTTCCTCTGGAAGAAACTTTGATTCTAAAAGTACGTTTTAGGAAAAGATCCTGCATTTTATACTTGATTTATTTATAATCCCATGTCTGAGAGTTTTGGCATCTTTAGTCTTCTCACACCTGGAGCCAGTCAGAGAGTGGAAAACTTATCTAAATAAAACAACTGGCAATATCATGAACTGCAGTAGGCCTGCACTGAAAATAAGTGAGCCAAGGAGTTTTGAGCTTTAGTGACATTCTTCCTCTGAAGCAAACTACAGCAGATCTGACTGTGAATTGCTCAGCCTGCTTTAATGTGCCTGCAATCAAAGCATATCTTCTGATTTTTGTGGTCTGCTCTGTATTAAGGCAGCAAACAATGAGAAACACAGGAACATTCCAGTCATTTCAGTCCAAAGCCCACTCCTTCCCAAACAAAAATACTACAGACATAAAAAGCTAACATGTTTTAAATAGCTTTTAGAAAACAGGAACAACAAAAAGGAAATTCACTTATTTCTAGAAATACAGGAAGCATAAAAGTGTTAAATCAGGTAAACTATATCCACAAGACACATGTTGGGAGACTTTGTAGGGAAGTGTTTGTATAATGCAAAGAAGTATGTTTGAGAAATATTCATATTATTTCCTCCCTCCTCAGATGAACCACCATCTCTTTCCTCAAACTAAATACTGTAACTAGTTGGTCTTATTTGCCTGGATGTGTTTTTTCTTACTTTTTTTTATATCCCAGGCAATAATTTATGTCGCATATAGATACAAATTAATCATCCATTTATAGTTATGTATTCTACTTTCTACTTTCTTATTCCAGATTTCTTTACATTGAGTAGACTGATAATTGCTATATCTTCAACATTAATGTGTGAAGGCAACAGGCTAGTTCAAAGCACAGGGAGGCCATGTAATGCACAGGTTTCTCCTTTAATATCTCACTCTCAGCATTTGCTGAATGAAACAGCTTCTTTGTTTTGCTTAATGACAAGGGTGGCCCCTAATCAGAGTCTTGACACAGTTGGATATGATAACTCACAATTTAGTTTGTTTTCCAAAAATTGACCAACTGAATGTGGCTGATAGCATGAACTTAACCCCCTTTTTCTTCTAGCAATGCATTAACTGTTGTGACATAACTTTACTTTACTTTTTGGTATCTGCTCTGAAATATGTGTGCTTGGGTTTTACAAACAGTTTTATATAATATATGCTTACAATGCAGGGCAAAATTATTTTTAAGGATTTCCAGTTCATGACATTTCTTATTGGGAGATAAATTCACCCCAGGAAAAATAGTTCTGAGCATCCATTTTAGAAAACAAATGACTGTGCTTAGTATGTGGATGGAAAATTAACCAGCTGCAGGATGTCTACATACATCGGTGGATTATGTTTATACCAAAGTGACAGTTTATCTCAGAGAAAGGGCAAGAAATCCTGCAGAACTCATAGTTAAGGAGGGGGCCAATTGGACAGTAATTATCTGGTTTGTGAACAAATCCCTGACCAACATCTTATTTAAACAGCAGTTACTCTGAAGTTATGTAAATTAAAGAGAATTCCAGAGGCTAGCAAACTGTCTCATGTTGAAAATGAAATAAAAAGGCAGTCTTACTTGTCTTTTAAAGACAGAATCCCATTATTTTATCATGAAAAATGACATTTATTTGGTTTAAAACTCTTGATTTATTTATGTATTTAATCAAACATATAGACTTCCTCAATTACAGTGAAGTTACAAGGTGAAAAAATATTCACCTATTACTAGTTATGGCACAGCATTCTGGACTAGCTATAATTTCAAGATTAACCCCTTGTAGAAAATATTGCAATATTCCAAATGGGAGATGATTAGGGTATAAGTGATTGTGAGAAGCGTGTCCTGATTCAGGAAAAATTATAAGTGCTACAAGAGATTGATCTGTGCAAGACCTTCCTGGCCATGGCTGACAATAGGGCAACCACCTTCACAGCTTCCAATGTTTCTTCAAAGAGCCAGGTAAAGGTGAGAGACAGACATCAGGGGCTGTTGGAAGATCTTGGATACATAAACAATTCTGTGGGGATCTTCCAGGTCTTACCACTTACTAAAGTTCATTTTGACCAAGTGTTTTCTCTTGTCTTTTTATTATTATAATTACCAATGAGAAGGAATGGACAACTTATTAACTGTTTTGATACTATGCTAGTGTGTTAGAAATTTTGCAATCACATGCGTTCGCAATACCTTTTGGCATGATTGTATTAGAAGAAAAATTCTGGTCTGGTTCAGAACTGGGTCATGAAAGAAATGCATGGACAAGCTACTTGAAGCAGAAGTAGTTTATTCAATTGATGGAGTTCATCAATCAAGATAGCTATAAGATCAAGATGTTGAGGCTGGTAATATCTGTAAGAAAAATGGTCCTTCGTGAAATCTGTGAGCAGGTCATTTGAAATGCTTATTCTGGTAGCTGTACAACTTCAGTGGGGGGGGGGGATGTCATTTTCTCGCCTTGCTGGGAGTGTGGATTCTTGCCCCATTGTGCTTGTCTATGTGCAGAATTTGTGGAGCCATATGTGTGTTCAGAAAGTGGCAGGAAGGGATTTAATTATAATTTTAATTTGTCGCCATGTGCTATTTCTGAGGCAACCTGCATTTTTAACAGTTTCAACCTAAGCAGCTGAAACAAGCTTAAGGGGTCTTTTGCAGCACTGTTTCTTCTGACTCACAACCTTGTATATTCTGGCTTATGTTAGGTGAGGCTCAGTTTTATGAATAGAGAGGATGGCAAGAAAGGCATATGAATATGATTTTTCATCTTACAATTGCATATTGTTAGAGCAGTTGAGTTGGGGAAAGCAAGGCATATGTTTTGAACAATGGAGAGTGTACTAGAAAAAGAAAACTCCAGGAGCATGTCTGTAACTTCTCGGGCAGATGGGGGAAAGTAGGGTTGCCTTGATCTCAGCAGGAAATTGCTGGGAAATATCCCCACCTTCCTGGAACTGGATTTATTTTCTCATTTAAAAAATGGTAAAGGGCAAAATTCAATGCTAAACTAATATAGGTAGTCCTCAACTTATGATCACAATTGAGCCCAACACTTCTGTTGTTAAGTGAGACATTTGTTAAGTGAGTTTTGCCCCATTTTACGAACTTTCTTGCCACAGTTGTTAAGTGAATCACTGCAGTTGATATGTTAGTAACAGTTGTTGTTAAGTGAATCTGGCTTCCCCATTGACTTTGCTTGTCATAAGGTCACAAAAGGGGATCACATGATCTTGGGACGCAGCCAGGGTCATAAATGTGAACTAGATGCCAAGCATCTGAATTTTGATCACATGACCATGGGGATACTACAATGTTGTAACTGTGAAAAACGGTCACAAGTCACTTTTTTTCAGGGCCGTTGTAACTTTGAATAGTCACTAAATGAACTGTTGTTAAGTGAAGGACTACCTGTAGTCTTCTTTCCCCCCACTCTATTTCCTTAGCATTCGAAATATGCTTAAAAGCTGCTGTAGAACAGGAGTCTCCAACCTTGGCAACTTTAAGACTTGTGGACTTCAACTCCTAGCGTTCCTCAGCCAGACTGCCTACAGACATAACTGAATTAAGACTGAAATAATACCTGCAACTTGAAGTAGGTCTTTCAAAACTTTAACACATGCAGAGCAAAATAAAATGTCTGGTTTGTGTCCTGAAAGTAGTTCTGCTCTCTAGCGTAATTTCAAAATGAGGTTTCCTGAATTTCAAAGGGGAACTATAGTTTCTACTAATGAATGCCAAATTCTTTATGCTTCAGTTCAAGCATATTTATTCAATTAGTGCTACAGCAGCCTCTTTATAGAGGAAAACACTCCTGGCAAAATGCCAAATGAACCTCATTTTACATTTTGTGCTATTTAAAGTAGAGCCCACCAGAGCCACTCTCAGTTGAGCAGCTC
>JANHJO010006053.1:27567-45045 GCA_032468235.1 Pseudoxyrhopus heterurus | reverse complement strand
TAGATAGATAGATAGATAGATAGATAGATAGATAGATAGATATAATATAGATATAGATATAGATATAGATATAATTTAAGAACAAAAGTTTAAGTCAATGTTTTTCCATGCTAAAATAGGACTAGGAAATCTTTTAATGTATCAGGGGAAAATTGTGCATATATTAATTGGGACCATAGTGGCCTCAGCAATGGAAACATGCAAATGGATGGAAATGATTTTTGTTTTGTATCCTGGGAGATTTGGTGAAAAAAATCTTTTTTAGATTGATTAGGTCCATCCTGCCACTTGCATATTTTTTGGTGGGGAAGTGTGAAAACTACAAATTGGTAGGTTTTTTTCATCATATTTGGAGAGCAATTCCAAAGGGTTTTGGAGGCTGGAGGAAATGATTTGGGTGCTGCCTATGTTTGCTGATATAAACTAATGGTTATAGTATTATATAGGTCTATGCATTTGGGTATATGCATGCAGTTTATGTGTATCCACTCAGGAACACATACGGGCAAGGTGACTTTAATCAAGTGTTACCATTGATTCCAAGAAACTAGATCAAATAATCATAACCACCAGAAGCAATACACATATTTTGGAATGGTGAAGGTGGATTTTATTTCTGCCCTGTAACTAGTCTGCCAAATATACCAGTGGCTTCTTAAATCAGAACATCGTTTCAAACACTTAACTCATTTAACAGTTATGCTGGAGCAATTTTAAGATTAAAGGGTAAGAAGTGCTAAGTGAGGAGGAAGAATATATTTTGGTATATCTGTCACTGGTGGTGGAAAATATGATAGTGCATACTTGTTATCAAAGGAAATTGCTTCATTTTCTGAAGGCAGACAGTATGGTGAAAAGCAAAGCCAGATACGCAATATCTACATTTATGGAAAACTGGAGATCTCTTATGGACGTTTTGCATAAAAATGAAAGAAAAATGAATTTGTGATTAGCTAGGTTAGATTATATAAAGAAGAGTAATAAGATGTACAGTAACTTCAGAGAGACAGGTTAAAATATATTTGAAATTATAACTGCTGTGGAAGAATATTGAAAGTCAGATTTTTATATCTTCCTTTTCTATTTTTCTTCAACTTTTTTCTTTTCTTGCTCCTTTTGTTTTCTTTTCCTGTTTTCCTTATAGAAAACATTGCATCCTATTATATTAGAATAATACTTACTCTGTTTAATCCATGCATCCACAAACTCTTTCATGATATAAACAGATGCTTCTCATTGTAGGATCTCATAAGTATTCTAATGTTTTCTCAAATCCAGTTATCTGGAAGCTGCATATTATGTTTTCTATGCATCTTTATATGTATGACATATGTAAGTCATCCATATTGAAAACAAACCAAGAGATGAATTAAAACTGTTAAATTACAACGGTATTTTAGGGGGCTAAAAAGACACTTAGGAAAGACACATACTCTACCTATGTCCTATAGAAACTCATTTGGACAGAATAGTAACTACATCAAAAGCATTCGAAAATCAAAACCATCTGTATCTCCAAGATTTAATTTTTAAAAAAAATCTGGTCTTTATTCATTGTCTGGAAATGGAAAATCTTTTTATCTCTCCTTACTTTTTTCTCATTTCATTTACTTATTTTATTTAAAAAATATTTTTACTGTTAAGATAATAAAATACAAAGGGAAAAAGAATGTAGTTTTAAAGGATTTCAGCTTTGATTCACGCATTAAGGCATATGCCGTGAATATTCTTTGCTAGATAAAAACAACGAGATTTTTTGGCCAGCAAATCTTTTAACATATTTACTCCTAAATAAGCCTTATTCTGTTCAGCGGTCCTTAATGCATTTAGAATTTTGCCCTTGAAATATTTCAGTAGTGGTGCATGCAACCAGTGCAGAGATTATAAGTGCAGAAATTATAAATTTTGTTTTAATAGAGGTCTGAATGTGCTGAGGCTTCTCAAGCTTGCCCTCTGTTTGATTTCATTCCCACCCACCCCACCTGCGCTTATCCTGCGTCTCACTTTTTGCTCACCAAATCCTAGATCCGGCCAGGAAGAAGTATGCAATCAAATAACATAGCTGATCTCTACAAAGGACTCCCCTTGAGTAGTATTTAAAAGCTTCAGCTAGAGCAAAATGTGGAAGAACAGGCAGTTATGGGTGCTAATTGCTTGGTGCAAGTGACATCTCTACTCTGTGATCTGGATTGGCTACCAGTATGCAAATCAAGGTGCTGGTGGTTTACCTTCATGGCTTGGGTTACCTATGAGACTGTCTCTCCCTGGTGATGTCTACCCATTCTGTCAGATCCAGCAGCAAAAGCAGGGTCCAGGTCCCCTCCACAAGAAAATGTCATTTAGCAGGACCCCCCGTGAGATTAGCCTTGTCCCAAGCATGCTAACCTTCTGCAAAACATTGAAAATGTGGCTTTGCAATCAAACATGGGGCCCTGATCATGTTTCTTAGTCTTGGTCATGTTAACTGAGTTTTCCCAAATGTTGTATTATTTAATGCTATTTCTGTTATTTCAAAATTTTGTTGTTTTAGTATGTTTTTATTCTATTTTTAATTGTTAGTCCCTCAAGAGTCGCTCTGGATGGGCAGCCATGTAAATTTATTTTAGGATTTGATCATACGGAAAAGATTAAAAATCCCATACGAAATACTGCTGATGACTGACAGAAAAATGGGCATGTCTCCTATCTTGCATTAGCAAACTTTCTCAACCCTCTGACATATGCACAGCTTTGGCAGTAGAATTAATATTAGTTCATTAATTTGCCAACTACATAGTATATGTATACTATGATCTGTGTGTATATAGCTGTCAAATTACAGTGGAATGGCTGTGTGTTTGGACACTATTTGTATCAAAAGTTCTTAAGTACTCCCTAAAAAATGCAAAAGTTTTGCTTTCAGTTTCCATAATGAAATAAAATAGATTGCCTTTATAACCAGCTCAGCATGGTGTGGTCTCTTGTTAAGTAATGAGATCTGAGAATAACAGGAGCAGCTTGATCTCTTCCTTCCTTAAGGCATTCAGAAATGTCTAAAAATGGCCTTTGCTTGGTTAATAAAAACCACACCACAAATGAACAAAAAAGGCTTTGTAAAAGAGATGGGAAGAAAAGGGAAATCACACCCTCTATTGGTAGATCTCATAATAGTTTTGGTATTTCAAGGATTATTTAATTCAAACTCATCTGTTTATACTTTCACGGACAAAAACAACAAACTGGGATGTCACTGTTCTTTTCAACTTTTTTTTTTTAATTTCCCAATTCAACTCTACTATTCCTTGGAGATCTCCCATTCAAGAAATCACCAAGCCAAGGCCTTCTAGCTTCTCAGTCCTGATAAGGTCATCCAAACATTGTCTTATTCAAGTAACTGACATGTAGCAATTTGTTTCTTTATAATCAAATTTAGACCCCACACATCTTGCTATCCAAGTGATTCTGGGCAGTTTACAGGTATTTTATCAATATTGCACCAAAATATTGTATGTTGTTGAAATCTCAATTGGCAATGTTTCCACAGATGTATTAGAAAATATTCAATATTTTTATTTAATGTTTCAACATTTTGGGTGGTAAACAAAGCTGTCCTATCACCACTACATCAATAAACTGGATTTACAGCCCAGTCCTATGCTTCAAATTAAATCCAATTGATTTGTGGAGAGACTAAATAGAATATACCGCACATTTTCTTTAGTGTTTATGTTGTAACCAAACATTATGTAGTATTTTAGCATACTGCTTTTTGAAATCATTAAGATGAATTAGCAGCAAGTATCCTTTCAATTGTCAGTATCATATGTTTCAAACGTTATCTCATTTATAACTAATATAACGAATAAAGTCTGATAAATGCACTGATTATGTCATATGAATATGAAAAATTTAAGCAGGTACACACCTGATATATTTTGAATGGGGCAACACAAATAATCCCATTTAAGCCATTGTGAGATATCTAATTGGAATAGCAGATGAATTTATTAAACATAAATAAAAATCATAAAATTAGAACTCTATCCATGTTTCATTTTGATTCCACCTCTCCAACCTAATGTGATTTTTTTTTTTCAGATTTGCAACTTCCAATTATTTCTTCTGCTTGCCCAGAATCAAAAATTATATCTCTTCATACACTCAAATCATTTGATAAGAATGAAAGGATACATTTGAAAGAAACATTACATCAGCCAGTCAAGGTTGTTCACCAGTAAGATACTTTTATTTTCTTAACAAAACCTCCATGGCAGAATGAAATGCTACATTTTGTTCATTATATTTGAATTTCTTGTGATGTAAAAGTGGAGAACCAATAGTTAACATTTCATATGTTGACCAAATACGTTCCCTTCATTTTCTTCCATTTCACTGCTGGGTTCCAACTTGAATGCAATTGTAGACTTGAATGCAATTGAGATTAAAATGACTAAATATTTGTAGGGAACAAATTGTTATGCAGAGAGGAATTAGAATGAACAATTTTATTATACCTAATGTACCATACTTTAACAATTCTATTATTTGATAAACAAAGAATAGGAGCCCTGGTTCTGTTGAGATAATTGTGTAATTGTAGTCTTTCAATATGACTGTAAAAGAGCCACAGATTAAGAAAAAAAACAAGAGATGTATACATCTCTCTATCACAATTGTATTCAAGATTCAATAAGATTCAATAAGCAATCAAACTTTACATATGTCTATATATCCATCTGGGTACATATTTGTAGAATATAAATAGCATGGAACAATTAATTTATTAGGATATTGTCATAAATTATCATTTTGTGCTAATTTACAACATGTTCATGAAAGTTTATAGAATTTATTTAAAATAAATATCAAATACAAATACTTCAGGTCTAAGTTTATAGTGAAGTATATCCATGAAACAGGATAACAAGAATGTGAGAAAGTAAGTCTGGCTAATGATCCAGGATGGTGTAGTGGTTAGAATGCAGTGTTGCAAGCAAACTCTGCCCTCAGCCAGGAGTTCAGTTCTGACCGGCTAAAGGTTGACTCGTCCTTCCAAAGTCAGTAAAATGAGAATCCAGATTGTTGGGGGCAATATGTTGACACTGTAAACCGCTTAGAGAGGGCTGTAAACAGAGGTGGTATTCAGCCAGTTCTGATAGGTTCGGGAGAACCGGTAGCAATAATTTTGATTGGATTCGAGAACCAGCAAATACCACCTCTGATTGGCCAATTGCATAGCCACACCCACCAAGCCACGCGCCCAGAACTGGTAGTAAAAAAATTTGAATCCCACCACTGGCTGTAAAGCACTATGGAGCGATATATTACAGTAAGTCTAAGTGATATTGCTATTGCTAACGGAAGACAAGTTTTGATATTTTAATGGGGCAGCAGCTGTTTTTTTTTAATTAAGTGCTGGACAGGGAACAGAATGTCATTTTAGCTGTCCTTAAGGCAACAAAGCCTCTTGGTCCAGCACTGGGGACATCTTTGACTCTATATCCACATAACCAACTGAAATGTAATTAATGAAAACATTTCATTGAAAAAACTTTCTTGTTTTCCTGCCTCTGATAGTCAGCGTAGCTACACAAATAGGAAAACTCTTTTTGAATTTTATATAACATAACATCAAAATGTGCTTCAAATGAGAAAACAAGCAAAGTTCCAAATAATTCACCAAATCCTATTTTAATTAGTTATCATGTTTATACATGTTGGTACAATGCCCAAAGACTCTTGCTGGTTCATAAGGACAAAAATACACAATAAAATATACAAAATTATTCACATTTTGAATAAGCATAAAATACAAAACTACATAAATAGAATTCAGAAACAAGCCAAAGCTCCCAAGTCAGTGAGCAAAGCAGTCTGCCTCTTAGCTTATATAGACTGTTGTTTCCAGTCAGAAAAAAAAACCTTTTTTTTTAGTTAGGGTTGCACAGAAGAAACAACTTTCTAATGTTATATTGTAATTTTCCAGACATCCAATCCCCATTAAGACAGAAACTATGGAAGCCTTTAAAATTCAAGATTTTTCGATCATCATCAAAGTGTATGTGTTGGTGACATCATTAACACCTTTACAGGCATTCATTCATTCAACTGGAATTGTCTGGGATCCACCTAAGAAGAAGCATTTTTCAGTGAAGGTAAAATTGTGTTTTTCTCTTTACCTCAAAACAGGTAGCTTCTTTTTTTGTTTCTTTTGCTTTATTTCCAATTAAGATGTTTTCATTCAGGATAAGGTCTCTATAAGGCCAAACTTACAGTGCATAACAGGAAAAGATGTAATTGCTCTAAAGCAGTGTTTCTCAAACTTGGCAATTTTAAGACGTGTGGACTTCAACTCCCAGAATTCCCCAGCCAGCCATGCTTGCTGAGGCATTCTGAGAGTCGAAGTTCACACATTTTTAAGTTGCCAAGTTTGAGAAATACTGCTCTAAAGAGTTACATCCAGGTACTGCTGAATGAATGCCCCTGTACATTTCAAAGCATCTTTGCATCTTTTGAGTTTAGTGTGCTGCTCAGTCCAAACATTAGGGGCTTGTCAAAGAAGGATCAATTGCTCCTGAAAGGGATGAACCTTCTCTTGAAAGCTTGGTACTTCATTCTGTGGAAGGAGGAAACTATAATGGGTGGAAAGAGATACAGGGCTATAAGATAACACAGGGAGGAAATTGCAAGAGTTGAAGAGAAAATTACAGACACCATCTGGGAAGGAAAAGATCAGATGGGTTACTTTTGAACTGGGGGATAAAGCTTCAAAAGCAACTTAAAGTTTGTCAGTGATTTTGCAAGCTATAGCATTTTAAGAGCAGTTTAAGAGAAACTGATTTAAGGCAAGGAAACACTCTTTCCCTGAATTTATTGAATGAGAATAGCTATCTTCACAGTGAAACGTGTACTTCAGGAAAGTACACAAAAGAAAGCAAGCTGATTTTTCTTATTAAAATAAAGTTTAAAATATTATTGTTTGGTTATATTTCTTTCAATGAAATATGTAACAGTTGTATGATTTTATCAATACTGCAAAGCCTGCAACAGTAATCAAGAAATTTTAGATACTCATAAAGCTTCCTAAGTGAGAAAAGGAATTGGATTGCAGAATCATGGATTCTAATATATTTATCGTTTACCTCTCATTTTATCAGTAAGTCTGTGGGTCTTTCTAATGCCATTTTCTACTTTTTGATTAATTTAAAAAAGGCTTGGATAGTCATTTATGAGGTACAAAATATCCACTGTTCTTATTCTGCAATGTTTTGAAAATGTTCATTTATATTCTCAAGGTAAGAGACTCACATTTGAATTGTTTTACTTGATATATAGATTAAAAGGCAATTATTAAAAGTTGGTGGCATACTTATTTATTGCACAGCCCTAACCTCAATAAAACTTTGTCAGTATCATAGATTTTAGGAACAAAAACAGGCAATGGCACTAGAACAACATGTATAAATGAGGATATCTATGGAGATTCTCAATCATCCAGGTCATGGTTGTCCCAAAGATGCTTTTCAAAAGGCAACTGGTCTTTCTTGGTTTTCTCCTTGAAAACATTTCACTTCTCATACAAAAAGCTTCAGAACTGAGAAAGCTTCTTGGATGAGAAGTGAAACATTTTCAAGGAAAAACCCAAGAAAGACCGGTTGCCTTTTGAAAATCACCCTTGCTATATACTGTAAAAGAGGATCTTGGCCACAATGTCCATCACCATAATCCCCTAATCAGATACTGATAGTGTGAGTGATCCTGTTTTTATTTCTGGTTGTGTTAACAGAGAGTTCTCAGCAGTTATATTATTCATGAATATGAGTTGGGCAACCACATAACTTTATTTGAGGAGGTTTTGGAGATCATATGGAGAAGATAAAAAAAATCCCATATGAAATACTTGACTGATGATGAGTCACAGAAAAATGAGCACATCTCCTATCTTTCATTAGTAAATTTTCTCATCTCTGACAGATGTACAGCTTTGGCAATAGAATTAATATTAATTCATTATTTTGCCAACTACTGTGTATGGACATCATGATCTGTGTTCATGTGGTTGGCAAATTACTGTGGAATGGCTGTATGCTTGGACACTATTTGTTATCAAAAATTCTTAGGTACTCTGTAAAAATAATAAAAAGTTTGCTTTTAGTTTCCATAATGAAATAAGTTGTCTTTAAAGACAACTCAGCATCTCAAGTAATGAGATCTGGGAATAACAGGAGTAGCTTGATCTCTTCTTTCCTTAAGACATTCAGAAATATCTAAAACTGGCCTTTGCTTAGTTAATTAAAACCTAGTTAATAATTAAAACAAACATATGCAAATCACAAATATATTTATAAGGAGGAATATGCCTCCCAGACATATCTCTCTGCCACAACATACACAGTGCAAAATGATTCTGTACTGAGCCAAATGCATTAGTCCCGGGGACACATATTTCCTTGTATTGCAGGTCCCCGAAATTCTTGAACAAGAGCTCAAATTGCCATAAGTTCACCTTATGCAAGGAAATAATCAGATGTTTATCAGCCTGGCTTGATATCAAGGAGTGCAATTTATCTCCTGGCTAGAACAATCGTTACTGCATTACTCATGACTTTATTAAATGATTGCATCTGCTGGGAATTTATTTTCAGCCAAGAGAACTGTAAACCGTAGATGGCTATAATACAACAATAAATGTACGGTTTAAAACACTGATATGTATCCTGCTAGTATTTGGATTATTCATGCCTGGCTACTCTCTTTTGTCTAGAGCTGCTGAATTCTGTCCCACCATCATCTCTTCCATTTGTAAGTCATCTCATAGGCATCTCAAACTTTACATCCATTTTTCTCATTTAAGCCTCACCATCCAGAGATCCCAAATGTGTTTTTATGGCATTGAATGTGAAAGGAACACCTTCAGCTCATCTTATCTATTCCCAGGTGATCTAGTAACTGAGCACTAAAACCACTAGTCAGCTGAAGCTTCCAGTTGCCACAATAGTCTTGAGTTCACCCTTCAGCAACAATAGTCCTGTCTTCCTTCCTGAAAACTGAAGCAAAGCAAAAGCAAAAATCTTTGCTTTAACCACAGTGTTTTTCCAGCAAGCTTTCTAGAGAGCATTAAAACACACACGTACATGGAAAGAACATTAAACAGGCAAGCTATCCAGGAAAAACAGACATACCAACAGAGGATGAATTGCTCTCATCTGTTCTGAAGGAACAAAAAAGGACAATGAACTAAATTTAGAAAAATAATGGGGAGGAAAGCTGGTATTTAAGATTTTTCTGTGCTTTATCACTGGCACTATGAATATTTAGCACAAGAGGTACAGTAATATCACAGGGTAGTAGGGCATTTGGTTTTTCCTTAAAAAGGAATTCATTTAAACCTAGTGATACAGTTTCCCTGGCAAATACCAGTATATGGAGATATCATTGTTTTTTGGCTGGCCAATCTAGCCTACAGTTCTAGGGCCTCTTGCTAACTTCCCAGCCAAGGACTAGCCAAGTCCAATTATACATATTTTCTAGTACTAACTTCCATATACAGCTCAAAGAAGGTTAGCAAAAAATAAACATTTCTGGTTTATTCCCCATTTTCATCCCAACACAGCAGAAGAAATAATAGATTTTAGACTTTCTCTGAAAATCTAAATAAAACAGAAAAAAATATTATTCAGTTATCCTGAAAGGTATCCAAACCAGGCCCAGGATGGCAAGACTGACAAGTCTTCAAATTTTCCACAGAATAACCATGTGGTAGGAAAGAATTTATTGACTTGTTCATCCTGCTCAGATTTAGGGATGTTTGAAGTGGTTTTTATATTGAACTTTTTAACAAATCAACCTAGCTTCTTCTTTCAAGATTAATATGCAGATCAGAAAATCACCTTGCCAGGCTTTTTATTCTTTTTATAGGTTCTATCAGTGCTTTCTTATTTATCCTTGTAATAATATTTTTAACTGTCTTTAGTCTGAGTAATGGAGATCCAGTGTGGTCTAGTGGTTAGGGCACTAGGCTGGAAACAGACACTATGAGTTCTTGTCCCACTTTAGCTGGGTGACCTTGGGCCATTTCCCCTCTCTTATCCCTAGGAAGGAAGCAGTGGCAAACTACTTTCAAAATCTTCTCAAGAAACCGCAGAGATTAGTCCAGGCAGTCACCAGGAGTCAACACTGTCTGAAAGTCACAAAAACAAAAACAAAAGTTTGACTATTTCAGTAGAGTCACTTAATTCTATGTCCAGTAGATGGAGGTAATGTGTTAGAGAAACTCTTTTTGGTCAAGTGATATAATGTGATTTCCCCCGCCCCCCCCTCCTTATTATGATTCCTTTTTAACGAATAAGTGGATAACCGGATAATCAGTGAAAGAAAACTCTGGAGTGTGGTTATTATTTTCCATATATTGTTGTAGCTATTATATTAGTTTTCTTGATGTAGCGGGAGATCACAATCTATTCCTTAAAAGAAAGGACAAACAATACTTAGCAAGTCACAAACATGGTCATTTTTTTTGCACAGCTGTCATTTACTCTTCCTAAGAAAGAAAGTCGTCTTCTTTTTCTTTCCAATTCTGTTCTCTCACCTCAAAGTTCTCTGCTACCTGTTTCTGCACCATGGACAAAGAGGCAGAGAAATTTCTCTAAGAGACAGGAAGTCTCTTAGAATTGGTTTGTTTCCAAACTATCGTCTTTTAATCCTTCATGGAGCACAAGTAGAAATGTACTTTACGGAACAAAAATAAATTCAGAGAGGATTGAAGAAAGGCAATCCTGCTAGGAAGTTTGAGCTTCATTTGTTTAACACTCATTCTGGTGGTGCTTTAGAAATGCAGTTAAAGTAAACTTCAATCCATTGTTTTAGCTACTTTATTATGAAAGGACCATAAATTAGTTTGAGATTTGTGGAGAAAATGAAAAGTGGTAAATCATTTTAAAATGTAAATAAATAAACAAAAAGCAGCTGGTGTCCATAAACATGAATGAGCATGCAGGCACCTGGGAACACAACAACCTCCAGAATTATTTTGCTCATAAATGAACCCTTTTATGACCCACTGTGAATCTTTTTATTATTAATAATTTTTATTTAATATTTTTACAGAATAAAAACAATGCAATTTTAAAGAAGAAAAAGCAAAGTAAAGTGATAATAAGAAAAAATAGAAACAACAAAAAAGAAATAAAAAATAAAAAATAAAGAAACAACGTCATCTTTTTTATAGCAGTCATGAATGCATTTATAGTTTATCTTTTCTCTCTAAAATTATATTGTGGTTCCATTCTTTCCACATTCTATTATTCCTAATTATCAAACCCATAAATCAGAAGTTTATTTTTTTTTTCAATTTTCAGCAGGAAGTCTATAAAAGGTTTCCAATTACTGACAAATGTAGTCATTGTTTTTTTCCTCTTCAAACAAGTTAATTTTGGTGTCTCTGCAAATTCTGTCATTGTCCTCAACCATTCCTCCATTATGTGTATTTCAAAGCCTATCCATATGACATTTCATGATTCTGTCCATTGTCAATAAGAAAATCATAAAGTTCCAAATACGTAGAAACTCTGACTGAAATAAATAATAGTTTATAGAGCTCCTGCATTGCCAAAAGAAAAAATAAAGTGATTTCTGCAACTCCAGAGATCTTGATTTAATGTAAATGTATGTCAGATGTATACTTTTTTGTTGTACCGTAATTCATTTCCATGTATGTCTGAAGCCAACTGTGTAAAGGAACAAAACTATCCTTCCAAACCACTTTGAACTTGATCTCTGCTTCCAGAATATTGAATAGTCAACTGTCTACTATTTCTTCTAAGTGGAAAATGGCAGGATTAAGCTTACATTTTGAGAATTCCCTGGGGTTAAAGAAATATATATTTGAGCGTTTTAAAAACATGTTTCTTTTTCTTTTACAGTTGCAAACATTTTTTCAGACATTTTTGAGGGCTGCTTCTCCTCAGCAGGCTTTGGATGACATGAAAGAGGCAATAAGCAAACTCTTGTTGATAACTGAGGTTTTCAGCGAAGCAGCATTACCTCAGCCACAAACTACTAGCCAGTAAGTGGATGAATATAGACAATTTTCCAAGAAATGTTCTTTGGTTTACCCAGAAGTAATTTCAAGTGAGAGAATGGTTGGGATTGAATGATAAGTCAGCAGAGTAGTTAATAATATCTTATATTATTTATAAAAATGTTCTTTTGCTCTGGAATTTTCCTCAATACCCATGGGATGAAAAGCGTGTTTATAGAATAAATAATGAAAAAGATAGATTCTTCTTTTCATCTTGGCTCTGCCTTTTTTCTGGTTCCATCTGAGCCAAGTGCTGTCCTCACCTAAAAAGATTATGCACACCTATTCTAAAAGAAAGACAAAATGCTAATATAATAAACAAAGTTAGCTTAATATACAAGGTGGAAAGAATATTCCACAGTTTGACTGGTCTTCCAGTCTTCCCTGTAATCAGGGAAGCACATATTGACTTCTTTTTTATATTCTTTGGCTTTCTTACTATCCAGTGTACATCAAGAATAATCTCTCTTGTTCCTTGGCCTTTCTGAAAACCACCTTGAACATATGGAATTTCTATTTCTGTGTAGGATTCAAATCTGTATTGATGATCCTAAGCATTATTTTGCTTTGAAATTAAGGATAGTGCATAATAATTTGCAGATAATTCTTATGTTCCATGTTCCTACTGTAATTCTGTCTTTGCTACTTTGGATTTTATTTTGCTTCATGGCAAAATAACATGTAAATGTTATGAGGACCCAGATTGTTGGGGGAAATATCCTGACTCTGTAAACCGCTCGGAGAGGGTTGTAAAGCACTGTGAAGCGGTATATAGTGCTTTAAGTGCTAAGTGCTATTGCTAAATACTTGTTGGGCTTTAATCTTGCTGTGTCCTGAACATTATTAATATCCCAAAAGATCTTTAGCATTCCCTTAGTAGCATGCTGAGTGCCAATCAACTTGTGATGTCCATCATCTGGCATTATATCATCAATCACTTTATATTCTTTAGTCATGTGGTTTTCTTGATAAGCTCCAGGAGTTGTTTAAATAACGCCTTGGCCATTGTCCCTAAACTGATCATTTTTAAAAAATATTTTTTTTATTGTTTACATATAAATATATTGAAAACAGTGTAATTGGCCATGGCATCCCAATTGCCATAAAACAGAAGTAAAAACAACATAACATATATGCAAATTTATCCCTAAACTGATCATTTGAATTCAGCACTTTCCTATATCACTGCTACCCAACCTAGGTGTCTGCTTGCTTTAGGAATGATTTTCATACTTGAGTGTCTCAACTAGGTATACAGTGGAACTTCGGTTCACGACCACAATTCGTTGCATAACTTTGGTCATGAACCAAGTTGGTTGTGAACCGAAACAAATTTTCCCATTGGGTTGTATGGAAATACAATCGATCCGTTCCAGACCCCTATGAACTCTGTTGTTTTTTTAAGATTTCAATTCGGGTTGGGGAAAAAAACAGCTTTATTTGACCTGGTTAGTTAACCATGTGATGCAAACAAAGCCAATGAGATCCAAAGTCAGACTTGAGCTGACACGCATTTGGAAAAGGTCACTTCATGAGCCAAGCGGAGGGGGGTGTCCAAGCAAGCCGCGCACCGGGCAGTGCTGCAACCATTCGCCGGTTGGCCAGGGAAGGCTCTGCTCCGCATTGCTCCCAGAGCCCCTTGGGTAAGCAGAGCCGTCCGCCACCGCAGGGTCTCCAGCCCGAGAGAAGGGAGAGGGGAGAGGGCAGGAGCCGCCTCCGCTTCAGTTTGCCCCGGGAAAGTTAGGAAGAATGGTCACATGGTTAACTAACCACGCAGGGAAAATCGCCGTGGCTGTGTTTGGTCGTGAACCGAGGATTTGTTTGTGAACAGAGTCAAACATTTAGCTCATTTTTTGGTTGTGAACCTATTTGGTTGTAAACTGAAGCGTTTGTGAACCGAGGTTCCACTGTATATACTCTTGGCATACACCTGATGTTCTTTGGTCATCCTTCCCAAGAACACACCCTTGCCCCCCACACCCCACACCATGCATGATGAGGCAGCTTAGCAGGGTTTGTTTCTGAAACATTCATTATATCTTTTAAATTTGGGTATCAGGTTAATTTTAAAAAATGAAATCAATTTATTTCAGTTCCCTTATTTCAGATGCAGTTCTTGCTTTCAGATGTTAACTTTTGATATTGGATTTGGACACACTTTTTATCCTACTGTTCTTGAGGTAAGCTTTGCATGTTACAATTGTCATAGATAAATAACAGATGTGGGTGACCGGTGTGATTAGGTGAAAGGATTTTTGGAAAGAGAAAGGAAAATTACAATGCTGGAGAAGTATTTTCTGTTCACGCCTGTGTTTTCTCCTTCTGTTCTGATAAACATTTCCTGATGGAACTATGCATTTGTAGATGTTGAGATCAATAGATTGGTTAAATGTTTTAATCAAATGAATATGTATTCTAGGTACATGAATATTTTGATTTTCAAGCTGATGAAGATTCATTTTCAGAGGACCAAAGTGTTAAAGAAATTCTTCTTAGAGATACATTTAGTATCCTATTATCAAATCAAACATCTTCTTCCACTTTCTTTGAAGCTATGCAGAATGTATATCGATCAGCAAGAATTAAGGTAAGGCTTGAGGCATGGCAACATTCTGCAAACAAAAAAGTTTTTTCAGTATTAAAGCTGTGACTAGCTTATAATTGCCAATAGCTTTTGATATTATCAGCCATACTTTCATTCTAAATCACCTAAGAAATTTTAAGTTGCTTGGACAAAATTGGTAAATAATTGAATGTCTGAATGTGAAGAGGACTAGGGATGCTCCTAGTACTACTCTATTACTAGTATTTTCTTTTTGTCATATTAGTTATGCCTATATAAGTATTTTAATGAAAAACTAAATAATTGTACCAATTCCCCTAGATATGAATGCTACATTCCAAAGTGAAACAACCCTTTAGCCATGTCTGCCCCAGGAACAAAACATTACTATTTACTTATCTACCCAAGTTCTCCTATTATCTATTTACAGGATGACCATCTCAAGGAGAATTCTGATTATTGCCTAACATTAGAAGAATTAAATCCATTGATTAGCTTTGTGAAAGGGATTCAGAATCCAGGGCAGTTTGAATTGGTATGTGACATTTGTGGTTTTATTTTGTAATAAATTTTTCCCCCAATGTGAATATTTTTCCATTTGATTATGTAATGTTTCTTCTTATACTAGGATGAAAGACATCATTTCTTATTGTTCCCAATTGCTTCTTCTTTCAGCTTTTCCCTTCTGCTGTTCCTAAAATCCATTTTTTGCTGCATGATCTTTATCGTATAGTGAACCCAGGAAAAAAGCTTAACTCCATCTTAGCTCTACATTGGTTCCTTTCAAGTTTATTTAAACAGTTCCAAGGAATTAGCAAAGTAGCATCTGCAAACCTTCCAAAAGGGTAAGATAATATTTTGATTATATTTTTGTTTACAACTTTATCACATTATCTTTTGAAACTATTACAGGCTGAAAGAGGTTATTAGACAATTCTTTTGATTAATTGTCCTGATTGTCCTGATATTAATAACTGTTCACAAATTAACACTGAATCAAAATATCCATTAGGATCCATAATTTTGACATCATTTTCAATAATCTCAAATATAAAGCACTTTAACAGATTAACAGAGTATGTGTCTTAATCTGTAATAAATAAGTCATGCTAAACTTTATTTTCCCCAAATCTGTGATGCTATGCATAAATAAGAGAGAATCAGAAAAAAAGAAGGATGAACTGATCAAGGTCTACATTTCAAAAAATACTAAGAGGAATTAACAAAAATAAATTCAAATAACTTAGACTGTGGTGATATAGTTCTGTAATTTTTGCAGAAATGCGATCTTTGATAAACCTCCTAACTCTTTAAACCTCTCAGCAAGCCTTAACATTACGGCATCAGCCAAATGTCTAAGAGCTCAGAAAACCATATGATCCCCAATTAATAAATTTGTTTCTGGTTTTGTTAATTTTAAACACTTCAAAATAAAATTAATTTTGACAAGATGATCCTAAATTGGCTATCTTTAAAAGTATAATTCTACATTTGTACATTTATTACTGTAATAGATAGCTTTTGAGTATGAGCTGAAAATTGCACGCCTAAATACCCTGTGGATGTTATAGAAATAAAACTGCACTTGGCCAGGTGTCTGAGTTATCCAAAGCTGGAAAGAAAACCATCTGTATAAAAGAAACAAGTTCTTACAATAGATTTAATTACTCTGCCACAAAAATGTCTGCATTTATTGCCTTATGCCTTCTCATATTTTGAATTTTGAGATTTATTCTTTATATTTGATTTGTTCTCTACATTTAATGCTTGATTTATTCTCTATTTTTAATTAATCACCTATGTTTAAAGGATAGATGATACATTGTTCAGAGGCATTTGACAATTTAGTACAAAGTGGCATAGAATAAATCTAGAAACATTGACTTTATTCTACAATGAACAATCTTTTTTATTATAACAATCCAAAATCAATAATTTATTAGTCAAGTCAAAACACCATAGTTACTTATTTTCCTGTTCTGTTATTTTAAATGTTGTATTTCATTAACTTCAATGATGGTCTACAGAAACCTCATATGATAAGTTAACATTTTTGATAATATGTACAGTTTATGTATATATCACAGAAATTATTTGTATTCCAGATTTTCTGTTTGTCTAAATTGCACTCTAAATGTTTTATCTATTTATCACTTTGTTCTATTTCATTTCTTTCTTTTTTTTCTTCAAATAGGTAACT
The DNA here is from genome assembly GCA_032468235.1 of Pseudoxyrhopus heterurus. Classification (NCBI taxonomy): domain Eukaryota; kingdom Metazoa; phylum Chordata; class Lepidosauria; order Squamata; genus Pseudoxyrhopus; species Pseudoxyrhopus heterurus. The sequence goes on along the minus strand of JANHJO010006053.1, from coordinate 28,224 downwards.
CCAGTACAAATTGTAACAAGGTCTTCCTTTGTTTTCCAGCACACAATGAATTAGTAACATATAATTATTTTTACGATTTTTTCAATAGGCAAAACCGTTCAAGAAATAAGTCTTTGATGACAGCTAAATGGTCTAATCTTGGGTAAGTATTAAGTACAATTATGATAGCAAAATAAGTATAGGGAAAACTGGATATAGCTTATCAGGCAATGACACAACATACTAATCACTCACATGAGCTGTTCTTATTGTTTTTACATAATTCCTATTGAAATTATAGATTTGTTAAAATAATATCTCCTTGAAAATCTAATTAATTTAATTGCATTAATTGCATATGATGTACAATTTCATAAAGTATAAATGTAATAATATTTATTCCCATTCACTCAGGTAAATATGTAGAGCAGGGGTGTCAAACTGAAGGCTCGCGGGCTGGATCCTGCCCTTGATGAGGCCAGATCTGGCCCGCATGGCCATCCTGGAAATTGTAAGGGTCCGGCCTGCATCACTCCAGCCCGGCCCACGCCATCCCAGTGGGTATGCACGCGCACAGGCCCAGTTCTCCATCGCTGCGTGCAGAGCAACTAAAGTAGTCTGTGAGACTACGGTAAAAAAAATAGTTCAGACTTTCCAAACTCGCAAGATTTTTTTTTG
>JANHJO010006053.1:0-10493 GCA_032468235.1 Pseudoxyrhopus heterurus | reverse complement strand
AGGGGCAAGCAGCAACTGGGCAACCAGGTGGGGGGGGGGCAGCCAGAAGTGGTATTTGCCGGTTCTCTGAACTACTTAACATTATTGCTACTGGTTTGCCTGAACCGGTCCAAACCAGCTGAATACCACCTCTGATACCATGTCACTTTTTTGTCCATCTATTTATAGTGTATACAATAATAAATCTGCAGTGTATGCAGTGGTGGGATTCAATTTTTTTTACTACCGGTTCTGTGGGCATGGCTTAGTGGGCGTGGATATGCTGTCAGCCAATCGGAGGTGGTATTTGCCAGTTCTCCGAAATATCACTACCGGTTTTCTGGAACCTGTCAGAACTGTCTGAATAGCGCCTCTGAATGTATGTATTATTTTAGAGAATGAACAACAGGTTTTTGAAGCATAAATCTAACATGTTCCACAAATATTGGAAATTAATTGGTGCATTTGGATTCCACTGAGCTCCAACATGTGCCAATGTGCAAAAGGGCATAGTAGCAACTAGATCAGATTTTATATGATTCCATATTCCAGTGTTTTTCACCCATTTTTGGATAGTTGTAGATGCCAGTCAAAAAACTTGTGTTTCCCATCATTTCTTTTTCATTAGGAATAACCTAATGATTTTTCCTGACCTGAAAAGTTTATTAATGAAAGTTTTGTGCAATTTTGAACTAAACAATTTTGTTTCATGGTGATAAGTATTTTTTTCCATTTATTGCATTGATTCACTTTTCATCCCCTGTTGCTTGACTGTTCTCCCTAAATTAAAAGGAAAAGAGGAAATAAATGGCTAAAGCTGTCTGTTTTGGACAACAAGAGTAAATTTTAACTAGAATCTGCTTATTTTGTGCCCTGAACTCAATCTGTTCATATGTGAGAGCCTGGACTATCCCGTCTCAGATTGCAAGAAGATTGTACTTTCTGCCTGCTGTACTCTATTACAACTTTGAAACTCAGTTATGATTATTTAACAGTATTATATTTGTTATATTCAAGTAGGAGGGATAGTGACATTCATTTACACTCTTTTCAGTTACCATTAGGGTTGTCAGAAAGAAAAGATTAGTAAATAGTTTATAAAATCAGGTTTGTCATCCTTATTTACAGAATGTAATATAAAGTTTATAAATAGTTTATAAAATCAGGTTTGTCATCCTTATTTACAGAATTTAATGTAAAGTAACGGGCTTCTTTACTTTTATTTATTACATTTTTACACTCCCAGTGACTCTGGACAGTTTGTAATACATTGGTCTAATTATAACTGATTTCTCAAAACACACACACACACACACACACATATATATAGTCTTATTTAGATTTATTATGAAGTTCTAATTCTCTTAACCCACTGAGTCTAATTTTATGGCTCTAAACTTGGTGATTTTACGTTGGACATACATTTTTATTGTAGATATCTGAAATACAATCCTATTAATTTTGTTTTTTAATAACAGCAGTATATTTCCCATGATCCATGCCTATTCAATTAATAGTGTGTGAAAGAAAGACTGTGATTATACTTGTGAGTGCAAATGAATGCATAAATTGTACATCAAAGATATTTAAGGATAATATGATAGTTTTGGTGCTTTTCCCCTTGTGACCTTCAGTTGTAAATATGTTTTAAAAATAAAGTATGTTTACCTGTTTTCTCCCAAAGAATAGATAACTATAAAAATCTCCCCAGAAGCTATCTGTTAGATTTATGACTCTTAATTTCTCAAATAAGACAATGAAATATATGGCTTAATATTGTTTTCATTTTAGTTTTTTATACATGGTCATTGCACTGATATCAGACTTCACTCTTATGATATTAATCCCATGAAAAAACTCAAAAACTCTGGTTTGCATCTGCTTGAAGTAAAGCAGACTACCAAAATGAACAAAGAAGGATGCCTGCTGCTGTTGACTAAAGAGTCAAGCATACTTTTTATTAAATTTACCCTGTAATCTCTGTTTTGTGTAATACAGTGTATTCTGTATGTAATTTCTACCTTCACATGACTACAAAAGCTAATGGGATCTGCAGCATTGATAGCAATCTAAGTTTGTTTATATACCTGAGACTACATCTGTGTTCTCTTCAAACTTTCAACTACCATGTTTAATTCAAAATAAAATGTTAAGATGCTTGCATGTCCAAAGCAATTATCCAAACATCATTTATATGATGAGTAATTGAAATTACAGTACATGTTTTATGGTTTATAGTTACAGACCTTTTGCTTTAGAGTAGAAGAATTTTTTTGTCATACCATTAAATTATATCCCTTTTTATCCTAACAGACTGGAATAATTGGACTAGAATTTCCATTATTTCCAGTCAATTTAGTGATTAACTAGGAATTTTGGGAGTGTTTCTGACATATCTGTAAGGACACTTACAGAGAATTCTTAACATATGCAATTACCAAAATCAGTTTGATTATGAGTAGTCAAGGGTATGCCCTACAAAATTGGGAGTATCTTAATCATAGGAAATTTATTTTAAAAAAAACAACAACCAGCAATAGTAAGACTAACCTTTACACATCCAAATCAGCATACCTTTCAATTCTATAAATCAATTTTTTTAAAGATAATTTAATTTAATTTTCTTAATCCAGGGCCAGAGAAGTTAGTTTTGGTTTCAATTCTGACTGAATTTTGCAATTGGTCATGCTGTTTGGAGAAGATAGGAGTTGTAAAGCACAGAGCAGGGGTGGACAACCATGCTGGCTCAGGAATTTTGGAAGTTGAAGTCCACAGATTGTAAAGGGCCATAGCTGCCCACCCCAGTACAGTGGCCTATCCCGGCATGTTACTTATCAGTATTTGGGGATTATGTTCCTACTTTTTCTGATGCTGAACCAAACATATAGTCTTTCTTGTAATGATGTGTGGGAATGACCATGGGAGACATGCAAACCAGCATGTAAAAGTTGTCTCATCCCACCACTGAAGGGGTGTGTGACATGGGAAATGTTTCAGAAGGGATCTTTCCTATTTTTCTGGAGAGTAAAAGGAATTGGGGAAAGAAATATTTTCAGTCTTGCAAGATTCTCTTAATGTAACCTTACAGTAAAGACCAAGCTAGCATTCCTGGTTGTGCTTCTTGTCTGGAGTATCTCACAGGTCTAACATTTCCACCTATTCTAAAAGAGGCCGAACAAAAGTAGAACCAAAAGTGCTTCTCACGTGCATGTGTTATCATTCTCTTCCTTTGCTCAGAGGTTTTTTTGGGGGGGAGGGGGCTATTGTAAGAAATTGACTTGTGGCTATAGGGGTGGGGGATGCAGACAAATATCATTTGGGAAAACTCCCTGGGCAATCTAGTACAGGAAGAACGGATTAAGCATCTCCCTGCCAATTCTGGTTGCATTTGCTTTTCATTTGTTCTCTTGCATTAATGGCTTTCTTCTAGCGGAGCTAATTCATATGTTCAGAATTTGTATTTCTTTGCAATGAGATACTTATTTCACTTTTATGAGCTCATTCTCACTAATTTTATTAGTATACTTTTCATAGTGCATTTGATCGTCACAGCTTGGTTATGTATGAAAAAAGATATGAACTGACTAAACGAGAGTGTTGAAATGACTTCATGACGTATGCAGATCTCCTCCGAAGCACAATTAGTTGCAGATGGTAAATGTATTTTTTCCTAATTGAAATAGTGTTACACAGTCACAACTGAACAGTGCAAAGAATAATACACACACACACACACACACACACAATCTTCAGATATAACTAAAATATCACTGCTTGGAAACGTCAGTTAGTGGTCTCTGTTAAGGCATGCAATGGCAGGCTTTGTGGTCTACCACTGCTTAATGCCTGTAAATAAATAATGTTGGTTTCTTTACCTACTCATTTATTGGATTACTTTGGCACTCCCCCTTCTTCTAAAGAAGTTCAGCAAACATTAAATATTGTGTGACTAAATTATCATTGCCTGTGATATTTACATTCATGTTTTTGTTTGTCAACCATCTTTAGCCAAATAGGTGTTGGAGCTTTTAACTGATCAAGTAACTTTAAAAAAAAACTGGAAGATTTTTTTTTCTATTTCAGAAAAGGTTCCTTCCAATTATCCCACAAAAATGCTGGACATTCAGTTTCATATCTTCTACTTGCAAAACATGTACTCTGCTTCTGAATCAGGGTATGAAAAATTTGGCAATCTGGAAACAGAACATTCTTAGGAATGGATAAAAATATATCTTCTTTCTCTTGCTCTTAACCGTTCTTTTCAGTTATGTTATTGCCCATTATAGTTCACATGAGATAGAACATATTCTGTGTATTTATCAGCTGTACTTTGACATTTTAATTCAGGATTGTGGTTCAGTCATTCATCCTGAGGAATCCTGTGGTTTGCAGCCTCTCTCTGCTGAATACCTGTCAATCATTTCACAGCCACAGTTGAAGACATGTGAAATGGGGGATGTAAAAGGCATGTTTTTAATATGTTTTTTGCATATTCAAAAATATTCTCACCTTCTTACAAGAATGCTGATTCCTTGCTTCCTGCCACTTGAAAATTAAGAAAAAGCTCAAGCTTTTGTCAAAAAAAACAATAGAGCCAAACTGATTTGTTAAATCATCTTCTGCTTTAAATTATGAATAATTAATAATGGTTAAAATAATGCATTTGCCTTAGAAAAAGAAATTTTAGCTCAGTGGCAGAGCACAAAGTATGCATTTTGGAAATAATGGCATCTGTCTATTGCAGCACTGGTTTTTTTTTAAAAAGAGGTAGCAAAACTGTAGATAACTTTCAATTAAAACTCCAAAATGCTGTATGTCAGCTCATGGAGACAGAGCTGATATTGTCACTTGGCTAAGTGATACATTGTGGTTAGAATTCTGGGAAAGGATTGGAGAAATTTAGATCTGAACATATAGTTGCATCTATACAGTTTCCTAGGGAATGTCATTGTATCCAATAATTTTTGAGTTCATTTTGGAGATCCTTGGAGGTAGGGAAAGATGTAAATTTAAATAAGTAGCATTTCTATGTCAAGCAAATGTTTGTTTTGTTGCCTTAAGTCTCTTCCATTTGGGTTTATTTTTATTGCCTTTTAATATTGGGTCAAGAGAAAGTAAAAGTATTTTGATTTCTAGGCATAAATGTCTGCCCAATTTATTTCTGGACAACAAATTCCAGGTAGAGATGTAAGAATGGTTATCATCTACTTTCCAGGACAATGGGTTGTTCCTTGCCTTAGTTGTTCTGATAATAGAACCTGTGACTGGAGGCAGATAACATGGCAGCCAAGAAAATGTCAGTACCCTGTTCTGAATAAACCAGAACTCCAAAAGTGTGTAGAAAGAAAAAAGGTAAGTCACAAGGTTGGTAAAGGAAAATCTGTATGAAAAAAACAATTTATCTCTTCATTTGAGCTATGGTGTTTTTAAAAAAGCTAAATACTGCATTATTAATATATTAATAATTCTTCCATTGTAATTTTTACTGTAGTTCAAACAATATCCTAAGTTTCTTTCAATTAATGAATATTATATATATTATATTATATATTAGTGTTAGACATTAATTTATTTTGCATGAATTCTGTTTTTTCTGCTGGCGTGTAATGCATGGCTTTGCTTCTGCTGACCAAACTTACGAAGTCTTCCTTCATGTACTTGTGCAGGCCTCAGGCGGACCTCACTTTTCTTACCTTGAAGATTCTAAGACTGCTTGGAAAAGCAGTGTCTCCTTAATAAGCATGGTTTGACTGTCTAACACCTGGCTGAGATGTGTGGCACAGGTACAGCTGTCTGCTAATAGAAATATTCAGAAGTGAATGTTACATTGCAGATATTGCAGTGTCTTATGCAGTTACGAATAAATACTTAAACATAACCCCAATATAAACTGCATGACTAATGAATATCGAAAGCATTCAACTATACACGTTGCATGAACTTCTTTAACACACATGCATTTTATTTCTTGGAGTATATAGTAGCTCCCAGATTTATAATTTAATTTAGCAATTAAAGTCTAAAACATCTGTTGGGCATTGTGGTACTTAATTTGCCTTATATTAGTGTTTCTCTACCTCAGCAACTCTCAGATATATGAACTTCAACTTTCTGAATTGCCCGCATAGTATTCTGGAAATTGAAGTCCACACTTTTTAAAGTTGCTGAGGTTGGGAAACACTTTTTTATATAATGGCACCTTGAAAAATGTTCTGGAATAGCTGAACCATAAAGTAATTGGCACCAATAAAGTAAAAAAAAAGGTTGGATCTTATCTTTCCTGTTGATGTAGTCAAACAGAATTACTGTCAAGGTTGACAGCAAATATCTATCATTTCTTTTCTGTTCCTGACTTATTTAGCATGCAATTCTTCAATTCCAGCTGTGGTCATTCATTTTTTCTCTAGCTTTGAAAAACTTAAATTCAGTTATACTACCTGAAACTTGAACTATTTATCTAATCTTATTCCTGCCATAATTTCACCTTGCAAAATAATTGTTCTAGAAAGGTCTACTGTATTTCAAAACAGGTTCTATTCTATGTTTTTAAAAAGCCTTTATTTATGGCAGGTTTGCCTGTTGATTCTTATTTAGCCTTCTTTAAAAGAAAAGATACTTTAATTCTTTTATTAAACAAAATAAATTTATAAGTAAGGCAATAAACACAAAAACAAACAGAAAAAATGACAAAAACATCCCATGCACAAAAAAATTCAGCTCAATTTTTAAACATACAGTATCATTAAGTCTTGACCACACAGAATAATATTGTTTTGTCTTTCCATTACATTGAGAGCCAGCTCATAAACAGAAAGCAAACAAGTATGAACAATCTACAATGATAATACTGGAGTTCTGCTGTCTTTCCAACTTTGAAGAGTAATATTTTTTTGCTCCTTGCCAATAAATAAATTTTACTCAATAAATCTATACTTTTACATACAGTGGAATGTTTTATATATAATTGAGGAGTTTTCTCACGTCTACAAAGCATAATAAATGTAGAATAATGTAGGGCTGAAATTTTAGAAAATATTTTTGTGATTTATTTATGAGCATGAAACGCAAAAGGGGAAATTGTGGAACAACTCATAAGCCAAAAATTAATTTCCCCTTACCCATGTCACAGTTGTGACTGAATAATGATGACAGATTTTTAAAATATTTCTGGATTCTCTATAAATACAAGATGATTTTTTTTGTTCAGTTAGTCTTATGTTATGATCATGAGAAACATCAACTATTTCAATCTTGAACTTGTTGATTTGTTAATATGAATATTTTAACCTTTAATTATGATTCTTGCAATAAGTAAAATCTGTCTTAGCAGATTTTAAATCTATAGTATGTTTTTATAAACCTATAAATGTCTTTATAGGTTTATAAAAACATACTATAGATTTAAAATCACTTCCCCCAAAATTGCAATACTAATAAATTTGAGAGTGAAATTGGATATATTAATGTGATATATTGCTTTTTTATAATTTTAAGCAACCCAATTTTACATAGATGTATCTTCAATTTATAACCAGTAATTGCCCCAGAGTAATAAGTGGGAATAAGGTCTAAAATTATATTTTTGTTCCGACTTCCGGTTTGGACTTCCGACGTGGATGACACGAGACCCGCGGCTCCTGCGGTTTTAAGTCAGGCCCCCCGGCCTGAGGGCTCCTAAAGGAGCCTAAGACTCACTGGAGGTGAGCTGAAGCGAAGGGGAACAGCCAGGTGGGGTGCATTATTATTAATATTATTTGTGACATCCAAAGCAAATAGGTAAGAGGCAGAGCTTGTGTCAACACACTTTGGTCAGTTGCTTAAATCTTCAGCTTCTGCAGATGTCAAAAGTCAGACATTTTACAATTGTAGCAACTTTTTTTAACTTCTGTTCCATAGAGAAATGGAAGCAATGCCATTCTTAAACTTCTCAGAAATTTTCCCACAGAACTACCCCATGTATTAAACTATCCAAGGAAATGCCTATCACTGGAGTAAATAATTTTTTAAAAATATAATAGAACAAATGAATTCATCAGTTCCTTTTTCAACCTGGTACTTTTCAGATGTGTTGAACCACTACATCTATTGCAGGGGTAGGCTCCAAAACCTTTAGCAACCGGTTCTTTGCCCGGTTGCTGGGTGAGCGTGCCATGGTGGGCATGGCCTAGTCAGCTTCCTGCACTACAGCAGGGGGCCTTTTTCACCCTCCCCGGGCTCCAGAGGCTTTCCTTGAGACTCTGGGAGGGCGAAAACGGCCTCCCCGGGCTCTGGAGACCCTCCAGAGGCCAGAAACAGGCCGGTTTCTGGAACTTCCGGAAAGCATGTTTTTCAGCCTCCCAGAGCCTCCGTGCAGGCCCTGCACTTACCTGGCATCCAAAACGGGCTCCATGGAGACTACTGGGAGGGGCGGGGCCAGCTAGGGGTGGGATTTACTGATTCACCGAACCAACCATAAAATTAGCTACCAGTTCGCCTGAACCCGGGCGAACCCATAGCAGCCCATCCGATTATATCCACAGTCAGCATAAACATTAGGGTGGAATTGTAATCTGATACATCCAGAGAATATCAGGTTGAAGTAGATTCTTTCTTCTGAAGCAGCAAATACCTTGACAAGGTGGCAGAGAAAGTTGGAATATAATGTTGACAACAGGTGATGCTCAAATCCTATGCTTCCCATGAAACTTATGATGTGGTCCTGGACACACAGCTGCCCAAGAAATGCAGGTTCTATCAGAGACAAGAAATATGTTGAGAATTGGATTGGTAGGGCATCTTAGCTTTATGTTTCACTAATGGCCATGGCTTGTCATTGGCTTTATTCTGATCTCCCTTTTTATATCAGCAATCAAGTTATTTCCATCAGTGCTAACTTAGGACCACTGAGTGGAGTGGAGAAGTACACACAGATTGTCTGAGACAAAAAAAATGGGTTATAAATCCCTAAGCATTCTGTAACAGAGCCTTGGGAGATTAATGTTGTGTTAGTAAAGTTAATAGGTCATATACTGGAAATGTACCCTTGAAAAGGATGTATTCATTTTATATAAAATACAATATATTAAAAAAAATATTTGAACTTTTAGTACAATAAAGGATATGAAGGCTATATTACATGATACCTTATACTATAGCATTTGGAAAAAGAAACGAGTTTAAAAGGACATTTAAAAAATGAAAGCCTAACAAAAAAGTGGTTTGCTTTCCTCCATGTAATAAAACTTTTTATCAATTTCTTGTTAATTATTTTAACCATAAGAGTTTTACTGCCATGTAGTAGTATTTTGATTGCCCAAAGCAACTTTTCAGAAAAAGAAATTGAAAAAGTGAATAGAATACTAATGAGATAGATGTTATATCATGTCATTGTGTAAAAGGTGATGAAACACATATTTATTTAGTTTCACTCTTTAAAAAGCCCTTTATAGTTTAATAGTGTAATCAAATGCACTCAGTAATGTATGATTGAGAATAAATCATATAAAAAATAAGTTCTACTAAAGTGCTTAAAATCCACATATTAAAACAGAACTTGCATATTTTTTTCAACACAAAAATTCTGGCCTTAACAATATTCAAATGTCTTCATTATAGCCGGTAAAGAAATGAATGTTATTCTAATTATATCCTTTATTTTCATTTATAGTACTTTCACAATCTGACATAATTTGTGTACTTTTCCTGGTCCTTGTATTTAAAAGCCCACTTTCCCTTTATACACACTGAATGACACATCAAGTAATACCATTATTGTGCTTAATTTTGAAATTGGCCAAATTCAAGAAAGCTATCTTAGTTGACCACGAGGGCTATCTGATATGTGTTAGAGTTTTCATTGGGATCTTTAATATTTCACATGGGAAATGAGCTCCTTTTCAGACTGAGTATTTTTATCTGTAAATTGGGATCTAAAGTATTAGCTCACAGAAATCATTTTAAAGCAGCCTCAGATTTTTAAAAAGTGCTCGGGAAAATAGTTGATATTGCTATTTCATCCTTTGCCACATATCCTTTTAGAAATAGCATTGGAGCCTCTCTGTTTTCCTTTTAAAACCCCATTTCACTCCTATTTCAGTTCAATATCCTCATGCATTTGGGTCATTCTAAAAGAGATTCAAAGAAATAAAGATGAGTTGGTGGTAGCCCACATCCAGCTATTAGGATATAATTTAAAATTTAGCATGCAGAGTTATCTTGTTCCCAATCACTGACTTCTTCTGAAGAATTATTCATATCCACCCAAGCCCAATGATGGAAAAGAAAGCTGAAAGACAAATCAGTGGCTTAAAACTGCTTGATATCTGACTGGAAGAGATTTGTATTTGAAGTCATAGACTCCAAATATGTATATCCATCCATAATAGATGCAGTGACTGTAGAATATACCTCATAGTTTCCTAAAGTACAGAACATCTCTGTTAAAATTAATACTAATAAATAAAAGGTAAAGGTTCCCCTCGCACATCTGTGCTAGTCGTTCCTGACTCTAGGGGGCGGTGCTCATCTCCGTTTCA
>JANHJO010006052.1:71547-85065 GCA_032468235.1 Pseudoxyrhopus heterurus | reverse complement strand
CTCTCTCTCTCTCTCTCTCTCTCTCTCTCTCTCTCTCACACACACACACACACACACACACACACACACACACACAGGATGTGCTGATCAATTGTTAACACAGTTCTTATGATCACTGGCAGAAGAAATGGAAAATAAAACTCCAAGTACTAATATAACAACTTATGCTTATTTTCCTCTATGAAACCCAACACATTCTTTGCAGGTAATTATTTCTGCATAGGTAAAACTTTGCTCTTCCCAGCTAGATTTAGCATATAAAGTCAAAATAGTGCTAAAGTATAATAGGCAGAAAGAATAACCTTAACAAAAGGAAGAGCCACAACCAAGACAAAGGTCAGATAAGAGAAATCTAAGTCTGGAACAGGAATGTAATTTGAAAAGGTGTTTCAGATATGACCCTCCCTAGTTTTCAAAAAGATAAAGGAAGGGATGGGGAAAGTGATTCAGACCTCAAAAATTCTTTGTTACTGTAACTTTATAATAAAAGTAGTATTAGCATTCATAATGAATTTCCTAGTCCTACCTTGAAGGGCTGAGATAAAGCTACAAAGGTACTTTGTGTCAGCTGCTATCATAAAACGTGGTTCAGTTGACCTAATTATATGGATCAGTATTATCTAGTCCAGATGCTATCAAGATTGAGGAAACAGTTGGCAGAGGTATATATGATTTGTCAGCACATTTTGTTATGATTCACATGAGAACTCTGAGTTCTAACAAACATTGCTAAAGAGTTATATATACAGTTTAACAGTACTCAACACATGCACACCATAAATGGTTTAATCTATTCCGGCCTGCCAGGCAAAGAAGTACGTATGCATATGTGTGTGCATATATACAAACAATTCCAGTTATAAAAAGTGACTCATTCAAACTTTGGTTTTTCAAGGAATATTCTTTTATCACTTAAAACATAATTCTTTTGAGCAATCGCAAGATAAACACCACCTACTTTCTCTGAGGCATGCGGTTAGCAACTGTTTTATGCCACAATCTGAGAATACCATCTAACATATTTACATTAAATTACCTGCTTTGTAGTTTTGTTTATCAAGATTTCCTACTAAAATGCAAAATACACGTGTTATTTGCCATTTATATTAAAATATTTGAAGGACAAAAACAATATAGATCTTAATTGCATTAAGCATAGTAGTGTTTAGACTCTTGTATTTAGCAAATGATGAAGATACTGAATAAAGTAGTTCTCAGTTATGATGAAATCTGAAGATATATAAAGAAAAAAAACATTTAATATACAGTGCAAACACCTAATTTTGTACCAAAGCTGCTTTTTCTGGAGGCAACTGGACTTTGGAAAAAAGCCCCTGGATGACAACCACGACCTGCATGACTGAGAATCTCTACAGACCTAACTGTGTATTTCATACTGATTCCAGACTTTTTCTCCATTTCCAAATCCAGTTAATCCATTTATGATGAAAGGGAGCAAACAAGACATAAAGTGCCAGACAAAGACTCAATAAGGAGAATGGTCAGAAAAACAGACCCAATAGCATAATTCTGGACTCATAGACTGACAGCTTATATTAGCTTGAGTTCTGGATGTATGCCTGGTTTATGAAATGCCTTCCGCTTAACTCATTCTTCTGTTTGCAAAATTGGAATCTAAAGGAGAGAATTATTTTTAAAAATAGATTATTACTTTAAGGCTCTTATCAGGTTTGCTCTGGTGCTTTTGCCTTGGCTGACTTGCAGCTAAAAATTCAGCGTGTGAAAAAAGAAGAGCTGACAGACAGAATTTGCTGTAGATAAATGGATAATATTTCCACCTTGGTTAACATTAAGGAACCACTTCCCTCTCTCGTTCATCCAAAAGGTTTTTTAAGCTACATTGCATGAAGAAGAATAATTTTGCTGAAAAGAAAGCAAACCAAGAAAGAGGTTGTACATGCACCCACAAACAGGGACAACTGATAGCAGCTTCTAAAATAACCTAGAAAAAGATGCAGCTGTTTTAAGGATTTGAAGAGAGGTGCTTCATTCATTTTCCCATGCTTCGCAAAGAATATCTTTCAAAGGATCTGTGCAACTTTAATATAGTATAAACAATTACTTTGACAGAAACATGGAAAACAGGAGAATGGCAGAATGAAAAATTTGGTATGTTCTTATAAAGCAACCACACGTTTACAACTTGATTTACTGTGTCCAATTTGTATAATGTTATGTTCATTGGGTGTTCTTGTCTATGATTTTTTTTGGCCTCTGGTGTTGATTTTTTTCTGGGTTTGCTACCTGGTTCAGTTCATTGCTCTGAAGGTTTCTACAGAGACTGCACTCCACACTTTTAAATAAGATGAAAGGTAACTATACTATTTTAAATAATAGACATTTATAAAACTTACTGATATCCCATACTATTGAATGTACTGTAGAGCCTGAAGCAAAAAGTTGTTTTCTAGGTCAGAATCTACCTCCACCACTCTACAGCCAGGTATATGAAGCATAATTGCCTTATTCAATATGCATATGATATCATACAGATCTGATGCCTTATATTTACATCTAAGGAAATACTTTAAGTAAGCACCAATTTGTTCCAACTTATATTGCAGATGTTATCAGATAAATTTATCTCATTCCTGATGTGAACTACAAAGGATTGTTTTAAAGCAATACTGTAGATGCCAATGTCCTCAAGGAAAAGGCTCCTTTGTTCATATTAGTGCACAGGAATGCAGAGAAACATACCTCCAAGTTATTTTTGAGAGAGGAACAAAGTCATCTGCTGGGACACTGGACTAAATAGATTGTATTTGATTTGGCAAGTAAATTAAGTAAGTTATGTGCATTTCTTATTAAAAGCTGTTTAAAAAGCTGCTCTTAGAATTCAGTACTCTTGAGATTAATAGGACTTTGTTCTAGGAACCTATACATAGGATTACAGCTATGCCCCACAATTTTTGTTTGGTTGATTTAAAATTAACAAAAGGCAACATCACCTGGCTTCAACAGAATTTAATGTAGAATTTGGGCCTTTTTAAGACAAAGTTTTAAATCTAAAAATAAAATCTTTGTCAAATATGTTTAAGTTAAGCACTACTGGATATTCTGTGCCACCTATCAGAGTGACAAAATATTTTAAGTGTTTTATTAAGCATGGTTATAAATTTTGCTCACAGGTAATTAACATTCTCTTAAGTAATTCTGAATGTAATTTTATGTTGATAAAAGAGCTGTTTTGCTTCACGGCAAATAGACTTGATCCATTATAGATTTTAAATAAATGTTAATACAGCAAAAGTAATATACTAAACTGTAGATATTTTAACTATTGTTGGGCCAAAATATTTGTTTCTATGGCATTTCTGTAAAATTAATTCTCCTCCAAAGCAAAATCTACCCTTTCCCTCCTCCCTTCCCTGATATATTGACTTATGCTTGGTTGATTTAAAATTAACAAAAGGCAACATCACCTGGCTTCAACAGAATTTAATACATGAGTCCTATTGTTACATACAAAATCATGATTGCAGTGCTTGCATGATTGCTATTTCAATAAAGGCATCCAAAGGTCAAAAATAATTACGGTGAATGTCCTCACCATAAAGCACTGCAAAAGAGATTGCTACCACTTTCCCCCCCAGTCCTCTGCATTGTCAAATGAGGGATAGTGAAAATTCCTTGTCTTAAGAAATCCTCGGTTACAATCTATTTTCTGATGAGCATGACAGTTTTCTTGCTTGGACTTTGATCTGTCCTTAGGACAACACATACTCATTCTATTGCTGGTTCACTAATATAGCTCTGTGACTTTACTCTGTCTTTGGTCTTTGACCCAGTTTAAAATATTTGACCTTTTTTTGTTTGTTTGGTTCCTCTTTTACTCAATGTTATCTTTATCTTTTCCCCAATAATTAGTGACAACTTTTTATTCTTTGGGGCTTGGATTAAATCTATTTTCTGTTACTTTTGGGGTATTTTGATTTAAATGTAAGAATCTGCAAAAGTTTTATTTTCCTTTTACCTTTGCAGCTGGCAGCCTACATCATTCTCCCTGAACTTGTCCCAAGGTAGCCCTGAGCTCCTGCAATAATTCTTCAGTAGAACTGATTTCTCTCACTAGAGGCCAAACACTTGACTTGAATTGATGTCCTTGCTGCAGATATAAGAACTTTCATTAGTATGAAAAGCTGCTTCTGGCGGGCTAAATTCTAGATGCCTACAGGCCCCAAGGTTTGAATCTGAAGTATCTTTCCTTGCTCTTTTGTAATGCATTCTAAGCTTTCTCAACATGGCCAACTGGTTGTATCTGCGCGTTGTTTACAAAATAGCTCTTTCCATTCCCAACATCGTTGCTTTCCACCTTGATCACTGTAGCATTCACAAATCTCATTTCATTAGATTTTTTTTGTTTCTAACTCTATTTGGATTTTATCAAATATGCCCATTAGCTTCCAAAGAAGCACATTAAATGTCATGTGCCAGCAAAGGGAGAAGCAACTAAACCCAAAGTAGGGTGGGTATCCCACTCTAAGCATTCTTAGATGCAAATGCTTATATTTTATTCATCTTCTCATACTTTTTCACATTATTCTCCAATAATACAACAGCCTGCCCTGCATTAAGACAGCTTAGCCTCTGTCCATCCAATATAGTACCATCTACTTGGACAAATTCTCTGGGTAATCAAGTAGAGATGGATTTATAACTTTGAACTGGGTGTGCCAAGTAATATTTGGAACCTTCTGCATAGTGTATTGAAAGATAATTAAGAAACCAATTACCAAGTGACCCGCGTGGGAAATTACCTTCCATTTTAAATGTTGATGGTCATTGACTGAATAAATGATCGTTTATTTTCATTTCTGTTTACATTTACTGAGAATAGAAGAGACTTGAAAAGAGTTGAAAAGATGCAGATTTCCAGTGAAAGAAATGGTTGCTGACATTATGACTGGAAAGCAGGGCTGTATTTGAAGATTAGCCTGAGGCTTATTGTACTTGCAATGCTAATTTATCTTTTTCTGTATCATCAAACAGATTCCTATACTATCTTGTCCTAACCTATCCACTTTTATTTTCCCCTTTTCTACCCAAATTTGAATAGCATTTAGACCCCAGAAAAATCTCATCCCTTGTATTAATTAGAAACTTTATGCTGTTTTATTTTATATTTTTGAGGCTATGTAGATGAATACTTTTTCTGTTTCCTATTTGGATTACTAAACTGATTTTTAAAATTCATCCGCAACTTAATTCTGGGTTGTACTGCCGATTTAAATATTATTAGCTTAGATGGAAGCATGTAATGCAGTCAACAAATTAGGTGTAACTTTAAAAATAGGAAAATTATGTTGGAAGTTGGAGCCCACCCCTCCCCCTAGGAAATATTTTGAGGTACACTAGAAATTCAGAAGGCGGAAACTCAGCCCCCACCTTTGCTAACGACCCATTAAGTCTCTGAGCCAGTCTGTTCTCCAGTCTACATAACAAAGATCTGCCTTCTTCAGGATACTTCCATACTAGGAATGCCCAAAAGCCCCTTCATTGTCAAATAGATGAGAAACTTGTTTTTAAAGACAAAGCAGAGCTCAACCAAGCCTGGGACACAAACAACTTACAATGCTAGCTATGACCTCTGACAGCAACCAATGAGGATACATTTCTGGCCATAGGTAGAGGGGACAGGTTCAAAGCTTAACAGAGAGTATAAAACCAAAGGACCCTCAGCAGCTCCTTCCTTTTTCTGCTCAGGAATTCAAGCCATGTGGTCCTGTTCATCAATAAACCATCTTTCCAAGCAGTCACTATGCTTCCAGTGTCTTTTTCCCACTTGGAGCAGAACCCAGAAGGATATTTCTTCCAACAATTATATTCCTTGTTTTCTCCTCAGCACTCTGCCAGTTTATTACTTTGTCTTTTGCTAGTAGTGTAAGAACTAAGCTCCTTTCAGGAGCTTAAGAATTGTTTATCACTGGGCTTTAATCATACCTTTCTCATAGTCTGGAACAGCTTCCCCACAATGACTCATCAAGACCCACATCATCCACCTCATAACCTTAAGTTTCCTATAACATCACTGTGGCATTACCCACAAATATCTCATCTCTTACTATTTAAGCATCTGTCCTGACTTCATCATCTTCTAGGAATACTGTCCTAGCACAGTATCTGTTTTAAAACAAGTAGTCAGTGTCAATAGCTTCCTAAAATAAATAATTCCATTTATTCTGCAAAACTCTCTTAAACTGTCAAAACTATAGCTAGACATCCCTCACTATCACATTATTGAAAGACTATAAGCAATATACTTAAAAAGTAACTCTACCAAGTTCATTTTGTAGGCAACAATCAAGTGCCAGAAAAAGCAGTTCTTTGTGCTCTATGGCATTAAACCAAAATTAATCTCTTCAAGCAAGTTGTTCCTGAACTCAAATATGTTGTCCTGTTTTCAAAAAAGTATTTTTAATGTTTCCTTTCATCACTGGTGCTTAAAAAAGAATTACTTCCTATAATTTTCTTTTTAAAAAAAAACATGAACACATGTAAACTAAATCATTATGCAAATAATATAAATAGTAAAACTTTAACTTCCTTCAAGCATTTTTTGCCCAAGTGACTTAACCTTTCTATTTAATGCTGTTAAAAGATGTATTTAGTTATTTTGAGCAACTCTGCCCAAATTATTGGATTTAGTAAAATCAGCAACTCTCAACAAGGTGACAATAGATTGGAAGTTTGCAAATTCATCAAATACATCTCCTATCAAGCAATCTTAGGATTCTTCCATCTATACTTGTCACAAGGACCATTTGGTCATTTCAAAGGATCTTGAACTAAGGAACGCAAGTCAGATCATTTCCAGGATATCTAAAAACTGATTCCACTGTCTCTACTGTCTGGTTTATCTTGCCCAGTATGCTAACACTGCACACTGCTCTAATATCTCTAGTAGGCCATATAATTTCTTGTCTCCACAGCTAATTCTTGTGCTAAAATTGCATACTTATTCCCCACTAACATTATTTTTATTGAGAGATTGTGCTTACTGTCATCTGGTAATAATTGCAGTTGTTTTTCAGGACAGCATGTGCTTGCACAGTACAGAAATCATCAGAGTAATGTCTTGATGTCTCTGCGGTTCTTGTGGTTTGAAATAAAACAGGTAATGCTAAATAAGCATAAATAATCGGAGGGAGTCCCAGAATTGTTTTTTTTTTAATTGAGATGATGAAAGCCCTTTGGCTTTAAATGAGTTTTTTGGCTCTGGTTTTATTAGCTGAACCTAAGCATTTTATTCAAAGCAACTTGCAAATTTTCCACAATTTCTAAGCAAATTCTGCTCTACATTATTAGAAAGTTTTGTTTAATTTACAGAGTACTTGCAGTCCTTAGAGAGACAGTTTGGTGCAGTGGTTAGGGCATCAGGCTAGAAACTGGAAAACAGTGAGTTCTAGTGTCATCTTAGGCAAAAAAAAAGTGGGTGGCCTTGGGCCAGTTACTCTCTCTGACTTCGGAAGGAGGCACTGGCAAAAGAAAAAACTCCAGGGATTTTTCCAGGCAGTCACCAGGAATCAACACCAACTTGTAGCAGCCCCTCCTCTGCCCACCAAATTCAGTCCCTAATAACAAAAAAAGTATGATTTTAATTGCCTTAAATCCCTGGTAATAAGTGAATATTCTTTTACAGTACGCTAATCCTCAGATAATACAGATGCTCATTTCAAACAGCATAGCTCTGATATATGGTTGTTTTTTTAAAAAAAAAACTTTTTCACTTCTTAGAAATGGTAAAAGTTGTTCTGAAACTGATTTCTATGCAGAAATAACTCTTCCAAATGAGCTTCAGAGTACAATGCAAAGTACTGTACAGTATGTACTGCTTATTTCCTTAATTTCACATCCACCTTTTACATCAACCATTTGCAATTCCTGTTTAATCCTGTCAGGAACTAAATAAAGCTAGTAGCTCATGTTAGATAAAAAAAATATCCAAGTTACCCAATTCCATTCCAAAACCTTGACCATAATTACAGCTCTATAGAATTTTAATGCATTCAAAATTTGTTTTCTTTTTGCACTTCACACAAGTGGTTTATCCTTTCCGCAATGACTTACACCAAATTCTCCACCAAAATAGTCCAGGATTTGAAAGGTAGAGTTAAATATGGAACTCATATTAGCATAATTTGTAACATGGTAGTCACTGGTGTAACATTTTCTGCTGATAAAATATCCCAGGCTGCCTCTGACAGTCCCCCATGAACCCCCAATATTTTAGCCTGGGACTATATAGGGAGCTATAGGGGAGAAAGTATGGTACTTCATTACTGTAAACTTTTCCTCCAAGCCCGATTGCTTTAAAAAATACTCAATGCCAAAAGCCATTAAATTTGCATTAAAATTGAGGGGGACAGGCAGGGAAGAGTGTGTTCTGTTCAAGAAACATTATTTGAAACACATATCTACAACAATAACTTCATTGCTCTCTGAACTACATTTCTCAAAAGGAGGAAGGAGAATATATGAAAGAAGGGAAGGAGAAAATATTAAAAAGCTATATAAAAATAGCTTTTTCAAATGTGTTTTTATAAAGTTCCAAATATAACTACAATTCATACTGATAGAAAATGGGGATGGGGTGAAATTGTTATAATACGTATCATAACAATTGCTGCTCTTATTCTCAGAATACTTTACTTAGTTTTAGTATCAAGATAGTCTTAGCTTAGTGAAGCTTGAATGGATATTTTCTTCCATTATAATGTATATACTAATTAATACTTTTAAATATTAACTAGTTTCATATTTCCTGAGAAATTGATCTATCATTTCAAGCCTTGGCTAAGAAACAATAAAGTTTAATGTTAAACTAACAATGAGCACAGTTGCCTTATTCAGTGTTTGTGTACCTTGATTCAGCTAGCTGGAAATGCATAAAGGGTATGGTGAAGTATTTATGTATCTTATTGTGGAACTGCATTAAAAAAAAGGCTCAGTTTGTATTCCAGACATTATCAAGCAAAAAACAAACAGATTAAGCAATGTACTTATTGCCAGTCTGTCTGCTCTTGAAGCACTGACTGGGAAAAGTGATTAGGATTACGTCAGATAGCTGTAGGTGTTCCATTTGCACGAATTTTAAAGAGTAAGAACAGCCTGGCCAGCCTTCTCTGTAAGTATCAGCCCCATTGAAAAAGCCATCCATTGCTTCTACTGATATTAGATCAGCAGGTATCCGACAAGCAGGAAAATGGTGTGTGCGTGTGTGTGCGTGTGTGTGTTATAAATCAGAATTATAGCAAGTCAAGTAGTAAATCCTTGTTCATATTCAGAGTTCTGATCCAGATGAATCTCTCCATTCTAAATAATGCACAATTGGTTTACTAGTAATGACAATGAAGTAATGTTTAGTTGGATACACACCCACTCCACAGTATGCAAGAGCTAATATTGCAAAATGGTTTTTACTGTCAAGATTATTGAATTATTGAAGGAAGTTTGGTCATTAAAAAAAAGCATCTCAGGTGCTCTGCAGCCCTTTTTACACAGTATTTAATAGACTAAATTCAGCTTTTTCAGAAGCATAAGTGATAATACAAGTGATTATTCTACCCAATACCCAATTTTCCAATTGTGATTACCAATCGAGTTCAGTAAAAATATGCAGAAATTCAAAGAAGCAACATTAGAAAATATACAATGATTCCAATTTAATCAATATGAAAAATGTGGTTCAGATTTTTTGCATTCCTCGGGTACTCCTACCTTAAAATTGATTTTAGACAGGCATTCCTATTAAATTGGAGGCTAAAGTAGAAATGGGAATGCTTACTTTTTCCTACAAAAGCAGAAATTTATCTGTCAAAGTTCTCCCTCAGCCATTAAAAAGTTGTCTAGTCTAATATTGCTATATCCAACATCTGAAAATATGTTTATTTAAAACTGAATGTCACTGTTTATTTCTTATAAATCTATTGATTTTCCTCTGTTTTCTGTTTCAAATATTTTTATTTATTATTTTTCATTACTGTATGTATGTAGTTTTTTCCATTCAATCATGTCTGATTCTCAAAGACTACTTGGGCAAATCCCTGGACTTTTCTTGGTGAGGTTTTCAAAAGTGGTTTGCCATTGCTTACTTTCTAGAACTCAGACAAAGTGACTGGACCAGGGTCACCCAGCTGGCTTTGTGCCTAAGGTGACACTAGAACTCACGTTCTCCCAGTTTGTACCTAATGCCTTAACCATTACTTTTAATTTTATGTATTTTATACTTATATATACTTGAAGGCTACAAGACAGATGATAGATAAATAGACAGACAGACAGACAGACAGACAGACAGACAGACAGACAGATAGATAGATAAGGCAGGCAGGCAGGCAGGCAGGCAGGCAGGCAGGCAGGCAGGCAGGCAATCAGAAATAATATAGACAGTAAGATGCAAGACTGCTGCAGTATTTATGACTATGCAGGAATTTCAACATAATTTTCTATTGAACAAAACATTCTATCCCGTTCACAAAGCTTAATTCTATGACCATTAATGCTCAACATGAGAATCATATTTTGTTCCAAGTATATTTGTTCTCGCTAATTGTATGGAAGTTTTTAGTTCCACAACTGATTTATATACTGGCATGTAATTTAATCTTCTAAGGTGCTAAACCTAGTATATTTAGTACTGCCTCAAAGTAATCACTTGGGAATTGTTCTTGTTTCTGCACTTCCTATCACTCATATTTATATCATAGATATTTTTTGACAGGAAACAATGATTCATCAGTAAAGAATGCTTGCTTGATAGTTACATTCGTCTGGCAATCCAGTCAGTTTTCATTACATTCCTCAGATTAAGCATTTCCATACATACAGTCTGTTTACTCTGATAGTAGATAAAACAATTTTGGATCATTTTGGAGTAACTGAAATTTATTAATTGATAGTGTTCTCTATAAAAAATGTCATTTTGGTTTTCGTTTTTGTGGAATATTCTCATTTTTAAAAATGTCAAAAAGCCATTGTTAATAATAGAATTTGGGATACTCCAGTTCTTTCTTTTTTAACCTGGGGATAAAAGACACGTTTTTAAAAATCCTTAATTACAAAAGGATACTAACTACTAACTTAAGTTGCACATATTCCATATATTCAACATGTAACTCAAATTATCTAGTTCACATCAGTGCTACAGTTAATGACTTAGTTCACAGGTAGGATAGTGTTGCATGAGGAAACTTTTGGTCAGTTCTCAAAGCTGAGCCTGTCCAGCATCTCCACAGTCAGGCACTTGGCAAGCGACTCACAATTATGACAGTTGCAGCATCCTGCAACCATCTGTGACCTTCATTGTCTGCTTCCATCAAGCAAAGTCGATGGGAAGCTGGCAGGAGGACCCAAATGTCAATCTTGTGATATTGAGCTAAAAAACTGTGCAGGACTCACTTAACAACTGCAACTGAAACTACGAGTTGATGTGATCATGTAACATTGTGCTTCACAAACCCTTTGTTTATCGACAGAGTTGCAGGTCCTAATTACTGTCGTTAACAGAGGACTAATTGTATTAATATGTCAGGTTCACAGTGTAGATGACAACCAGGGTGAGCCTAAAGGAGGGGGTCAAAACACGTCACAAGTCTCGAATCCCTTCATGTCCACAAGAGATCTAAGTCCAGCCCACTTGAATTCTGTTGACTCTTATCTACTGCCATTTAGCTTTGACTGTTAGTAATTCAGATTCTTGTAGAGAGCTTAAGCTTGCCATAAACCCTTCTTTTCCTTTGAACTGCCTGGACTTCTTGTGTTTGAAACACAGGATTTTAACCTAATTGAATGCAAATGGGTTCAGTTTTTCAATAAGGATGTTTCCCTTCCACCTATGTAGTGATCACAGGTTGTTACGGAAGCTGACAGTGGGAACTAAAAAACTGCTTTGGTTTCTTATTACGGTAAGTATTCCCAGTATTCTTTGCATTTTTGACTTTGAATGCAAGTTAGATATGACAATAATCTTCCTCAAAAGGTGAGTAGATGAAGCAAGGACATATATTTTAATATATAAAAATTAACATGTGAAATTGTTTTTGTGATATTTACAGTAGAGATTAAAGTAACTGGAAATGTACAAGTATATATCATGCTCAACTTTCAAATACTAAAAAAAACAGATGTACATTAGCTTATGATATAGTATGTATGAATAGCAAAACATAGGAATAGACTTTTGAACTTTTATCCATAAGAGAAAGTTTGTGCGGAAATATTATTAAACCTAAAGAAGTATCCCAAAATTTCTTCTATAAAACCAGAGGGTCACCTGATTTTTTCAAGCAGGGTCAGATTCAAAATAAATCAAAATAAATGAATTACCTTTGTATTTGTACAAGATTTTCCACGTTTATATTCCTTATGGCTTGCTCTTTTATCTAGCTTGTTCCATAAAGCTTTGGCCTTCCAGCTGGTCACTTTTGATTTAAGTTTGGCATAAAAGTTTCTGTTGTCCAAAGGATCTAATTCAAGATGGCGAGTGAGAATATTAAAAGCCTGAATCGAACCTTTGCATGTTGAGGCTTGAACAAAGCTTTCAAATATTTGGTTAGCTTGGTTGTACTTATCGTTGTCTTTTTCACCCATGTTTCAAGAAGACTGAGTAGCATGTACAAATGGCATACTTTTAAGCAGACGTTCATCTGAGAGATACTGTCAACTTGTCCCAAGATGTAACATCTAAAAAAAGGGACAGATAAAAATCATTAGGGTAAATCAGGACAAAATTCCAAAGCTTTACAGCATACAACATAGAATACTTCATAGAACTCAAAGTGTTGTCATCGAGAAAAAGTACCATTATTGAGAGAATTTTAAATAAAACTGCTACAACTACAGAAATTATATAAATGGATATGCTTATAGCAGTGTTATATTATTCTAACACATGTATGTTTCTGATTTGCTACATGATTCTAACACATTTATCAGATTTACATAGCTGCCCATCTCACACAGAGTGACTCTAGATAGCGTACAATAAAACTTACTATTAAAACCCGCTGCAAAATCCATTAAAAATAATGAAATAGAATTAAAAAGAAGACCACAACTGGGAGAATATTACAAATAATACCGCCAACACGTGGGTTTCCTTTCACCAGAGGATACCCAGGCTCGCTGAAAAAAACAAAAACAAATTTTAAGGTCTTTCCGGAAGGCCATAACTGTTGGGGCAAACCTCACCTGTGAAGAGACAATGTTTAGAGAGTGGATGGAGATTTTATAGTATGTATACTTCAATATAACCTTTTGCAAAGTTTCTAGCTTTGAGGTTATTTTTTTTGCTACTGTGTTGTGTCATACGGTAGAGGTTTGTAAATATACTGATCTTTAAATCATTACCTTGTATTCCTAGTGGTCCATGAAATATGCAAATGAAAACTATGGGCTTTATTATTTTTAAAATAAAATTACACTTGAAATGAAAATGAGTCAGCGACTACTGACTTTATTTTATGTTTGACACTATAAAATAAAAGGAAGAATATT
>JANHJO010006048.1:47332-59480 GCA_032468235.1 Pseudoxyrhopus heterurus | reverse complement strand
CTGTAAACCGCTTAGAGAGAGCTGAAAAAAGCACTGATAAGCGGTATATAAATCTAATGCTATTATTATTATTATTTATATTATTTATATTTAATGGGACCTTTTCGATTGTTTTTATATTTATACAGAATATTGTCTTATTTTTATACTCTCCTCAGCGCAGCTTCAAGCAGAGTTATTAGTAAACATATTTCCAAGCAAATAGATAATGAAAGTGTATTCTTTTCCCTAGGAGAATAGAGAAATCCACAGAGATTCCTTTTTGAATGAAAGGAAACCAAGCCTTTGATAAGTTATATGCCCCCAATTGACTTCAGATCACTGCCCCTTATACAAGCATCAAAAATACAGGTTTTGCTCCCTTTGATCCACGAATAGTAGCTGATTTTGATGTTTAAGCTCTGCTCCCCTTCCATTTGAGAGCAGCACTAAATAGCCTTGGTCTCTCTAAGGGACCTTTTTTTTTTGTCAGGAGAGAGATGGGGGTATATTGCCTGTCAAGGCTGTAAATCTTTCTGAACAGATTTTTTGAATCAGGTGTGGATAGAGCGATTTTGCAGTAGTTCTGCTCATCTCTAGATAGTTATTTCTAGAATAGGATAGGATTCTGATTCAACCACAAGAGATTTACAATGTGGAGCCCCACCTGGCTGTATTTTATTCGTGTGTTTTAATAATTACATTAGGTTGCTGAGTAAAATCATTCAGAGATTTAAAGTAGCAATAGAATATTATCTTCATCCGAGCTTGAAGTGCCTATGCAAGAGCTTGTTCTTAATTGGCTAAAGTGATGGACTGGATATCCCAAAGGTGCTTTTTCAAAAGGCAACTGGACTTGCTTTGTTCTTCCTTCAAGACATTTTGCTTCTCATTCAAAGAAGCTTCTTCAGTTTTGACTGAACGGTGAAGAATGGAAGGATTTATATTCCTTGCAGTCATCTGGTCGTTAGCATTCCCTCTGAGAGTCTTTGAGGCCATTTGGAGGTTTATCTGTGCCCTCAAGGTCACCTGAAGAGTGCAAATGGATGTGGAACCTTCTTGGAACTGCTGAAAGAACTGTGTTGCAAACAAGAGATAGATGGTGTTTTATCCCTCCTCCTCTGTTGAGAGAAGGCTGTTCAATCTTAATGTAGATGGCCTCTTTGATGGATTGGATGAGGAATAACAAACTGAAGCTCATATTGGATGAGACAAAACTGAATTACAGATAATTCTCGACTTTTTTGGGCCATCTAATCCAACCCCCTTTTTAGTGCAAGAAATTAATCACAAAGAAAATGGCTCTAAGCCTCTGATAATCAAGATCGGGATCCTGGACATCGACATTTTATATTTTATTTTCTTACTTTAGACAAAGATTTATTCAATCAATGATCGGAATAATAAAATGTTGGACAATAAACTACATTACAATCATCTACCATAATAAAAAATCCGTATGTAAAATTATAATAAAATTATAAAATTATAATAAAATAATAAAAAGAAATTATCTTATTTTGTAAACATAGTTTACCGTATCATAAAATAATGTTACTTAGTACAATCAAAAAGTCTCAAAACTCAAAATTCAGAAGAATATAAATATATGCCTGCTGCCATTTCCTGATGCAAGTAATCCACTAAGGCAAATATAAACCTTTTTTAAACTGATGGAACATGTAGAAAAAACTGACAAATGGGCCAATTTGAGTGAGAAACAACATTGAGGGGAACTCATTTAATGTTTCTCCCAATCCCAGTAGTTGCAATTTGCTACAAAAATTTGACAGGTAATGTGTAAGTGAATTTCAAACAAAGCAGACCAGGAAGAGTTTAAATTGTCCTGGAGAGGATTCTAAAGTCAGCACAAAAACCTCTGGAAGGTCAGAGACTGCTACTGTTTCCTGCTTTGCATTATGACAACTAAAGACATTTCAGGACACAAACTAAACTGGAGTCAAACTGGAAAGATTCCAAGTAATCAATATAAATAATTACAGAACAGAAGGGTGAAACTACCAAATAGATAACAGAAGATGCTTAACATGTATCAAATAAGATTGAGGACAACCTAAGTACTAGAAAAAATGTATTGAGAAAACCCTAATCTTTTATCTTAATCAATAACTCTCCAATAACTCTCGTCTTCATTTCAAAATTGCCAATAATTTCACTGGGCTGCTCTCTACATAGCTTTTTCTAGTGATCCAATATAACTGTTCTCCTTTGGCCAAGAGCCCCAGTGACCTCTTGTTCCAGCAACAGCTGCCATTGGAAAACAGGACACGTTTTGTGTACACATCAAAAGAATAAAGGCATATGCTGAATTTCGCTGAATAATCGTGTAATCAGTTTTATTAATGCAGTGTTTAAAATGAACTACAACTTGTTTTATAAGAAATTTATGAAATTTAGTCCCTGAAAAAGGTGTATCATAATACTCTCATTAGTTGTTCATTATGTGGAAAGAACATTCTGTAAAGTCAGTAAGATTTGAAATTTAGAAATAGTCTTTTGACAGTCCATGTGTTCAACTCCAAATGAAAAATATGCCTTTAAAAACACATATACTGTAGATGATGATTTGGGTCTCTTATTGATTGATTGATTGGAATTTGTCAAACAAAAATGAGAACAAGAATAAGAGAATAAAAATACAATGACAGGGATGATAGGCACGTTAGTGCACTTATGCACACACCCTCTACTGACCATTTCAGTATGAAGTAAGGTCCATGGAAGTCAATTTGTGACCGAAACTGTGAAAATTTGTAGCTGAGACAACTGAATCAGGTAGGGCATTTATACACTGAATCATTCCAGTGTCTTTCACCCCACCAATTCCAAATTCATCCCAAATCCAGAAGAGTCTAGCTTTTAATTCTAGAAAATCCAACCATATGCTGACATTGTAAACCGCTTAGAGAGGGGTGCAAGCCCTGATAGGCGGTATATAAATACAGTGCTATTGCTATTGCTATTGCTAAAATCCAACCATAACAATTTAACCAAACAACTATTCAGATGTTTCCTTCTCAACGTGAAGTACCTTGTGAGTCTCTCTCTCTTTTTTTTTTAGGATTAAAAAATTCTAAAGCAGTATCTATGGAAGCAGAAAAAAATTGTCAAGGTCTGTGTGTATTCAACAAATGAAAGTAAAATAATATAAAAGCAGCAGCTAATATAAAAGATTGTTCGGTGCTGCATTTTCTCTTTCCAGCTATTACAGGAATAAAATTATCCTTGAAGATCAAAAATCTTTTTTCAGAACTAA
Source organism: Pseudoxyrhopus heterurus (assembly GCA_032468235.1). Taxonomy (NCBI): domain Eukaryota; kingdom Metazoa; phylum Chordata; class Lepidosauria; order Squamata; genus Pseudoxyrhopus; species Pseudoxyrhopus heterurus. The sequence continues at coordinate 56,224 of JANHJO010006048.1, read as the reverse complement.
TATAATTAAGCTTTATTACACTGCTTCAAGTACATTTCTCTCCTCTGCCAGTCCCCTCCATCTCCAACTCTAATTCAGCCTCATTCTACAGCAGTTGGAGACATTCTTCTATTTTATTGCCAATGAAATGCTGATGTTTGAAGGGTCAAGAAACTACTATCTACTACCATATAGTGTGAAAATACCCCCCACCCCAGATACAAACTTGTTATTGTGCACAGAACTTGGAAGAAGGAAATAAAGAAAATAATTACCAATGACATGCAATTGGGCTGATAGCTTTTAATTTTAACACCATGGTCAAGCTTCTTAATTTGTCCTGTTTTAAAATCTTACAGCCTTAATTCCATGCAAAATTCCTCAGAAATAGGCTACATTCAATGGGATTTCCTCTTAAAACAGCATTTATAAGCTTATAGCTTTCAGTCTGCTTATAAGTAAAAAAATATGAAGGGAGAACAGGAAATCAAGTTTCTTTAAAGTAAATCAAAAGGATTGTGATGAGAATATGACAATTTTGACACATTTCTTCAATAGCCAGTATGTAACTGATGCATATATACATATTCCTCTCATAGCTACCCTATGAAATACAAATCTGGAGAGAAGCATGTTAAAATGCATAGTATGATGCCAAATTTCATTCACAAAAATAGAATAAAATAAAACCCTGAATTCACTTATGAACATTAGGACAACTGTGATCATTACACTGTGTGATGGATTGACTGTAAATTTCATTGCAAAATCTCTGCTTAATACATAAAACCCAGGAGTATCAGATAATAACTTGTTTTATTTTTTTAAAAAAAATTACATACTTCTCTTTCCCAATGGTCTGAGTTCCTTCTAAATGCAATTACCAGAGATTGAGTCTGGAACATCTTGTAATGCAAAACATGTAATCTAGTACTGAATTGTGGTCTCTCCCCTAATGTGATGGTAGGCAAAACTAATACACAGATTACATTATTCTTGGGGATAATTGTCATTTAAGTCTTCTTCAACGCTGAGGGGCCAGAGCCTACACTCCAAAATGTAGTCTAGGCTGGAATGACAAAAAAAGGGTGGGATGAGGGCAACGTTCAATTAAAATTCACCTAAATACTGTTAATATTATTACTTTCTAAGTGTTTAATTAATTGTTCCCTTCTCTCACGTTAGAAATTATAGTTTTGCAGCGATTTGCAGGATCTCTGGTGACATTCTAAAGATGTTGGAAAGAATGCTGTATGTTGCTTTGAGCCACAAGTCACACACTGCTAGTTTAAAGCATGAGTGCCCAATCATCAGAACAAGCATCGTGGATAATGGAAGTCTGCAATGCCCCCGTGGCCCTCTCTTACACTATGCTGCTGTTTACTCTTTCTAAATTGGATGCATAACTGTGAAATGGGAGTGGTGACAAGGATGTCCCATGACACATAACATAGCAGTGCTCTCATATACTTGAGATTTAAATTTTTTAAAAATCAGTGGTTTACTTATTCCTTCTGCCCAAAAAGCACAGAAAATATAAATGCACTGACTAACATAAACATTAATAGGAATCTGATGCACGCACTCCATCAACAAATCTCTTGTTTTCAAGTTCTAGAAATTATTCCTCATACATTTCTTCATACAACCTATGACTTGTTGGGTCATCATTTCAGAGATACTTTTTTACCTAAACTGATAAACAGAATAACCACGGATGGCAAAAAAAAAAAATGAGAACGGGAGCAACCTCCAACTTCATATCAGCTTCCCCATTGACTTTGCTTATACTGTAGGAAGCCGGCAAGCCATGCCACAAAATCATGATGACATGACTGCGGCTGACCATGGCAGCAAGGTGGCGCTACGGTGGCTACAACTTTGCCAATACAACTGGTCTGAAGATACTTGAAATTTCAACTGCAGGGGAGTGATGGGTCCAAGACTTTTTATGTGTTATTTAAAGTTAGCTCACCTGAAGTACCTTGATTCAAAAATTGTTGCTCTATGATACACCATTTCACCCAACTGAAAATTACAAACAGACTGACAGTTTTAGTGGTATATAGATAAAGGCAGAATATAAATACTCCTAAAAACATTGGGTCATTTAGGCATGAAATTGAAGGAATTATTTCCTAAGGAACATAAGAAGACCCCTGATGGATCATAATTTTGTTTTTCCCAATGGCCAACCCATACATTCTGAAGTGACTCCTAGCCAAGGAAGACCAAGAGACATACTACTCTCCTGTCACTGTTCTCCTGCAATCTGTATTTGAACATATGCTACTCCCAACAGAGAAGTAACATGGTATCTTCATAACCAATAGTCCATGAAAGATATATCCTTGATCTAATTTATCTTCTTTTAAAACTTTCCAAGTAGTAGCCATCAAGGCTTGCAGTAATGAATTCCAGAGATTAATTATGTATTGTGTAAAGAGGTGCTTCTATTGTCTGTTTTAAAGCTCTTGTAAATCAGCTCCATTAGACAACTTTGTGTCAAGCCTAGGCCCGAAGACAACACAGTGAGATCCAATACAATCCAGTTTTTTTATTTGCTTATACCTAATATACAGAATCTCTCCAGACTAAAGATCCTAGACCCTTTGACCAGGGGTGTCAAACTCAATTTCATTGAGGGCCACATCAGGGTTGTGTTTGACCTCTGGGGGCCAGGGTGGGCATTACCAGCTCAACGTCATTCACGTTGTGGGTGCCTGTGGTGGCCCGAGCACTCTGCCAGCGAAAATTGGCTACCGAGCTCCATTTTCAGCTGTCACGGCCTCCTGCAACCCTCTGCCAGGAAAAACATGCGGCCCTCTCGTGCTCCGTTTTCACTGGCAAAGGCACTGTGGGCCAATCCTTCACTGTTTCCAGGGTGGCCCCGCAAGCCAGATCTAAGTACCCCATGGGCTGTATCCAGCCCCCGGGCCTTGAGTTTGACACCCCTGCTTTAGACTTCTAACCTAATAGATATACTCTGGTGTGACCATCTTGAAGCTTTTTCTCCTTCCCCTCAATTGAGGACTGTATAGTTTCTTGTTTTGAGCCTTTCTCTGGAACATGCTGCCTCCACACTGGGAAACCGTGGTTCTACTGCCATCATTCCTCTACCCGCTTATTCTCCAGCTCCACATTCCATCACGCTCTGGTTCTAGCATTCTGAGTAGGGAAAATAATCTCCCTTACAACTTTTTCCATGTCATACATGATTTTGTACATCTTAATCGTATCACCCTACAGCTGCCTTTTTCTCTAAGTCTCATTGTAGCTTTTTCTCAAAGGGAAAGAATTTGATTATTTTATTATTTTGATTCCCACGTCTGAATCCTTCCCAGTTCCACTGCATCTTTTGTCAACTGTGTCAACCTGAACTGTACACAATATTTCCAATACCAATGGTACCACAGACTATATATAGATATTGTTACGATAGCATTTTTAGCTTTCAAGCCTACCGTAGCATGAAATTTCCCATTTTACAGCTGCCATACATAGAGTTGACATTTTCATTATAATATGAACTATGATTCAAGTTCTTTTTTATGGTTAGTTACAGACAGATTAGATTCCATTGATGTGAAGTTAGGGTTTTTTTTAATCCCAATGCACATATTTTTATAATTGCTTAAAATTATTTGCCATTTCTTTGATCATTAATTTTTTCCCACTCTGAACATTTCAATATCATCTACAAATGTAGCCAGTTCCCTATTTGGGCCAAAGTAAAGTTCATTTAAGAAAAAGCATCAATCCCAAAACAGATTCTCGAGGAACCACTTCTTACTTCCATTCATTGAGAAAATTTCTTTTTCACTCCTATTTTTTCTTTCTGCCTTTGAACAGGTTAGTAGTTTATTAGGTGACATGTCTTCTTATCCCATTGCTACTAAATTTACTCATGAACCTTTGATGGAAAAACTTTTTTGAAAAAAATATGCAAGGTTAACAAAATTACTTCTATCAATGTGCCTCCTGATACTTGCAAAAAGGTCTAAAAGATTGGTGAAATACAATTTATCTTTATGGAATCCATGCTCACTTTCCTACAGCAAGACTTATACACTCAGTATGCTTATGTGTTTTTATTCCAATCGCTGTTTCTACATGTTACCTGGAACAGATGTTAAACCAAATGACCTATAATCTCCCAGATCTCTCTCTCTTTAAAAAAATGGTGTTACTTTGGCTACTTTCTAGTCCTCTGGCATCAAACCTATTTTGAATTTTGAAAGTTACATATCTTTACTAGAAAGTTAGCAACTTCACATATGAGTTCTTTAAGAACTCTCAGAAAGATTCCATTATGATCTGGTGAATTCTTGTTTATCCCTATTTTAAAAACTCCTCATATTAAAAAATACAACAGGAAGAAATATATAAACTAGATTTCCAAAGGTCATTTTTACACTGAAAAGATGCTGGATGGCACCTTTTTAAATTGTGCTCACTTCAAAAGTTTATGTAGCGCAAGACAGACAGCACTTGGATGCAACATGTTTTGATCTATTGACTTTTTCATAAATAAATTGGTGACTTTAATGTACAGCATATGCATAGAGTAAGATGAGGTTACTTTCACTGGCTTTCTGTTTGTCTAAGCCACGGATTTTAACAAAGGATATATTTTTTAAAAAACTATAACTCTGCTTTAAACACAGCTTCATAAGTTGAAGTGAAAGGGAACACTATGAAAGATTTAAAAAGGTTTTTTTGAATAATCCAGTTGAGAACCAGCTCCCGTTCAAATGTGCACTGTTTTAAAGGTTCTGCTTTTGAAGCAGATTAATAGTGTGTGAGAAGGAGGAGACCAACAAAAGGTATGCTTGAGGGGTTAAGAATGCCAAGTTTCAGCACAATGGTTCTCATTTCTCTTTTCTCCTGATCTACTCTGATCCCACTAGCATAAAGCCACTGCAGATGAAAGATCATGTTGCCTCACCTTCTTCTCAATCTTGGCCAATTGTTCCTTATAGAAGGTGTCTCTCCGCTTCAGCTCTTCGTCTTTCCATTGCAGTTCCTTTGCCTAAAGTGAAAAGAAAGGGGAGGGGGACAGAAAGTGAGCAGCAGGAAAATTTGACCAGGCAAGCAAGAAGGAATGGAGAGGAAGGACAGGAAGAAAGCATGAGAAAGGTGTGTCAGTCCCAACATACTGCATTATACCAGGTTTCTAGCAAGAAAACAGAGGCTGTGTCCACAAGGAATTATTTCTAGTCAATGCAATCCTTATCACAAGAAAGAGTAAGGAAGATAAATAGTCTGAAATGCTTCAATGCATCTCTGTGACACTTATCAAGTTGAATTGCTAGACCAAAACACGCAGAATGAGAATTCTCTGATGGTAGGAATTGCACACTACCTCCATCTGCAGAATGGAGACTTTACATTTGAATTTTTTCTATTTTCTTGTTTAAACAATCCCATATTACCCATTTGGCATATAAAGTCACTGAATGTTCCCCAAATTATTTGCTGGGATCAATGATATAGTAGTGGGTTTTTTTTTCCAATTGTTAGCTTATTTATTTATTAGATTTGTTATGGATACCCACTCCAGAAGACTCTGGATAATTTATAAAAAAAACAACCCATTAAAATATGAAGACAGTTACAGCTGACATAGACAGCCTGGGCTAAAAACAACTAGAACAATAAACAGTACATAAATATAACAGGGATCCTATTAATAAATATATAACAACCACTTTAACCTCAGACCTGGGAACACAACCAGTTCCTAAGGTCTTTCAGGAATACCCAGAAGAAGGTAGGGGGGCCACCCACATCTCTGGGAGGAAAACTATTTCAGAGATTGGGGGCCTCTGAATGAAGGCATGCTTCCTTGGTCCCACAAGATGGCAGTATTTAACTGAAAGGATCTGGAATGCACCTACTCTGCTAGAACAGACCAGGCAGGCAAAAACAATTGAGACAGGCAGTCCCTCAGATAACCAGACTCTATGCCTTTATGCTATTGGAGACTCTCCTGTTCCCCTACCCTTTTTTTTGGCAATATAACACCCAAGACATCAAATATAGACTCCTAGACTCTAACAAGGCATTTCCAATTATTTTGGGATGATGGATGTGTTAAGAATTTTGAAAACGTGTTATATCTATACTTGTAGATGGGAGAGCTTCTGCATTCCCAAAATGCAGTTCTTACCATCAAAACTCACACATGAGCAGGAGGAATAGGGATCATCCTGGAAGAAATGTATAGATGGACATACCTACCACCATTTTTACTTTTGGGGAAAAAAAACTTAAGGAACTCATTAGGAGTACCCAGCATTCTTCGTAATAAACATAATGCTTGAAATCGGCATTAGATTTGCAACATACCAGCCTCCAACAATTAAAATATCTTTTTTTTAAAAAAAAAAATCAATGTTAAAAGGAAAGTGGTGCAAACAGAAGCCTCCTGTTATAGTTAGATACACGAACCCACAGCATGAAGCACTGCAAAAGGAATTTGACACTATGATAGTGCAAATCACCATTCTTTCCCAGAACAGTCAGTCTTTGATTAGGTAATCTGGGCAGAAATATGTGTCGTTTTGTGGTCAGTTGCCATAGTAAAGAAGCAAACATCTAAAAAAATCCAAGTAGTAAATTGTGGTAAGGACAGCCAAGAAGATTATAGGAAGCTCGCTTCCTGTCATTCAGGATACTGCTTATAAGCACTATGTGCTTAGAGCTCAAAGCATTGTTAGAGACCCCACACACCCACTTCACAGTCTGTTTCTGTTTCTCCCCTCTGGGAGGAGGTTTCAAAATATTTCTAGCAGGACTACCATATTCTGTAACAGCTTTGTTCCCTATGCCACCCATCTGGTAAACTTGCAAGATTCATTTTTCTCACCTCTAACATGTATACATTCAAACTAGACCATGTTGTTTCTCTGTGTCATATACTATATGTGGATATATGCATAATTTTGCATTTATTTATTTATTTTGTCATGTTTATGTAGTGTACATTGGAGGTGGTGACCCTTTGAGAGCTGTATGCAATGAAATTTCATTTTAATATATGCCGATTAGAGTACATTCATAGTCACAATAAAATTATTCTAAGTCTAAGTTCTAAGACTAATTAAGAGTAACATACACTGAAGAAGAATGTATGTCCTATACTCACTTCGTAATCTCAGCCATCTAAACAAAGTTGCCTGAATTCCTCTAACAAATACATTTAACTAAGTACTAAAGTTCATTACCGGAGTTCCATTGGTCAAAAATCTTTGTTATCAACCTTCTCGTTTTTCAGCGAGAGCAACAGAATAGAGCTTCTGCTTCTTGATCATTGCATATAGGGGCAGAAGAAAATAGCCCATTAGAAATGTTGGTCAAATCCTTTATGATGTTAAAAGCAAGAAAACAAATTGTGAGTTGTAGAGTTTATGACTGATTTATAAAAATTACAAGCTGGTACAGATCAATTAGGGAAACAAATTAATACAAAAGTAAACCTTTCCTCGGCTGCTGGCCTAGATTCATTAGAAGCTGGCTTACCCTTTTTAGACTTTGGATGAATGCAAATACACTATCCATTGCTATTATTAGGGGACACTTTTCCTGATTTCCATGTGAATCGAAGAAAAAGAAGACATTGCTTTAACAGTTAACTTTAATGAGTGGTGCCCTTAAGAAAGCATCAAACTTTTTTTCAGATTTATGACAATGGTCAGAATCCTTCAATAAATAGCAGAAAGTTTCTGTGCTCAAATAATTTCTCCCAAGTAATTTCAACAGCATGCCTAGTCTTTATAAATATTACACAGCATTTTTAACAAGGGTTATTATTCCAGTAGGGGACACGGTGGCTCAGTGGCTAAGACTCTGAGCTTATCGATCAGAAAGGTCAGCGGTTCGAATCCCTAGCGCCGCGTAACGGAGTGAGCTCCCATTACTTGTCCCAGCTTCTGCCAACCTAGCAGTTCGAAAGCATGTAAAAATGCAAGTAGAAAAATAGGGACCACCTTTGGTGGGAAGGTAACAGCATTCCGTGTGCCTTCGGTGTTTAGTCATGCCGACCACATGACCACGGAGACGTCTTCGGACAGTGCTGGCTCTTCAGCTTTGAAATGGAGATGAGCACTGCCCCCTAGAGTCGGGAACGACTAGCACGCATGTGTGAGGGGAACCTTTACCTTATTATTCCGATAACTGCAGCTATGTAATTTCAGAGTATTTACCAGATTTCTGTTTTGCTACAGGCTAAAGGTAGGTCTCCTTGAAAAAGGAACTGATGACCAAAATAACAAAAGCACATTTTAAGAGTCTTCATGAACAGAAGAGCAGGATTTAGATATTACATGTGTACAGTTTTAAAATAAATAAGTAAATACAATAAATAAGCATCTGTCAGCAGAATATTTTAAGCACTGAAATTAAGAAATGTTGGATTGGAGTACCAAAACCTCCATTTGGAAAATGATCCTTTAAAAAATTATAATTTCTTGAAACAAAAGCAGTTATAAAAAAGAAACACAGTAAAAGAAAAAAATGATGCCGAGAGATATATTAATATTGTTAATATTTTAGTGTTAATGTCTATTCACTTATGTCAGTGGTCCCCAACTTTTCTGTCTTCCCAGACCAGCAGCAGCAGCCATGGCAGCAGCGGGGGAGGGGTGGAGGGGATGGTTTCATGTGCACAACCTAGTTCCTGCATCTGCACAAATGAGGGTTCTCATGCTTGCCCACTACTTCACAGCGTGGTTCTCTGCAGGATCACTACCGGTCTGCGGCCCGGGGTTGGGGACCCCTGACTTATATGATACTTCTATTGGAGAATCTTGGAATCTGAGAGTCTAAGGCCGTGGTGTCGAACCTATGGCACGTCTGCCCACAATGGCACGTGGAGACACGTTGGCTGGCACGCCGGCCATCGCCCAGCCC
>JANHJO010006048.1:29280-39533 GCA_032468235.1 Pseudoxyrhopus heterurus | reverse complement strand
CGAGCAGCAGTTTGGCTGATCGAAGCCCCTCAGTTCCAAGGGTGACTCCGCCTTCCCTCCTTCTGCGGTCGGTAAAATGAGAACCCAGATTGTTGGGGGCAATATGCTGATTCTTTTTTTTTTTTTTGAAAAAAAAATATATTTTTATTTTGTATTATACAAAAGTTGGGGGCAATATGCTGATTCTGTAAACCACTTAGATAGAGCTGTAAAGCACTGATAAGCGGTATATCAATCTAATGCTATTGCCATATTCTAATAACAGAGATAATTCCAGAAGTAACTCCAAGTTATGAACTTGATTTTCTGGGTAAGTACAACTAAACACTGCTGAGCAGAAAACTCAACAGCATTTCTGTGTCTGGACTGAGTTGTTATCCCTAATCTAGTCCATTACTGTAGGCAAGCTCTGAAGCAGCAATTTCACTACCCCACTCGAAATTGATTGGTGCTGTGTGGTATCAGCAGAGTGATGACATTTCACTCTAAATTTCCAAATGATCTTATTCAGCAGTTTCATGTAGGTGTTGAACAATATGGCGCATAAAACAGAAAGTTGTGGAGTCTCATAATCCAACAAGGTAACTAGGGCAATTTCAGTGCCAAAACCAACTCTAAATTGTAACTGAAATGAACTTACAAAATCTCTTTCATCCAAAAGTGCCTGGTTCAGTCATCTACCCAATGAGATATTAGTCTCTGGTCCGTAATGATTTAGTTCTGCTAAGTCTAATAGTCTTCCCTACTATAGGAGTGTGCACAATTTATACTCCTGGATCTAATCGCTAACCCTGAAAATGAAATCTATCATGAAGGACAAGCAAACACAGCATTGAGTGTAGTCACCCAAGTATCTCATATGCATCATTGAGCCTTAAAACCTGAAGCTCATTCAAAGCAATCTGACCCTGCAGAGCCTTGTATACTTCTACAGACTGAACTGCTGGAAGTGTACAGTCTAAGTTATGACAAATTTGATCAATTTTGCTTCCAACTGAATAGCTGAAAGGGTTCTACACAATTTGCAAAACCCAAAGCTCAGAACATCTTGGAAAAGCTCCTCTGGGCAACACTGAAGGGATACAATGGTGATGGAAGAAAACACACCAGTTCATAGTGCCAACTCTCTCAGGAGAATTTGGAACATAAAACTAATGCGAACTGTGTCATGCCGGCAGAAAATCAGCTGTACTTTCCCCCCCAACTAACATCATGCATATGGTGGTAAGTTTCCCACAGTTAACAGCAGCATTTCTCTCAAGTGCCAAACTTTGTGTGTACTTAATACGGGAAGGGATTTGGGAGTGCGAAGTCATCCCAAAGCACCTAGTTATTTCACCATTTTGAAATATGTTGGAAGCTTTTGAGTTAACAAGACGATTCTTCTTTCAGCAAGACATCTGACATACAGCCAAACCAATGACAAGCTTTCTCTCTCACTCTTTCTTTCTTTTTTTAAGCAAAAAGATTATTTAAGGACTAAATAGTAAAGCCACATGGAACTGCAGGAGCTCACAAAAAATAAATGGCAAGCCATATACACACAAGCTTGTATTATTATTTTTGACTTAAGCAATAACACAGCTGCAGAGGAATAAGAACAAGACGATAAACATTTCTCCTGCCCATAAACATCCTAGCTTCAGACTGAGGTGTTTATTAGAAAGCCAGAGCACTCGTTCGTTGTCAAGGCCTTCCAACTCTCCCTTATTTCTTGGGGCAACACTCACTTGGCAGCCTATTCTTTAAGTGGCAACTTCTTCTGTGAGCTGACCTTTATTATCACAATTATTTATCTGAGGGGGACCAATAATAAGAGACAAACACTCTTGCAGCCCAGAGCAGACAGAAAAGTGCAAAACAACTCTATTTCTAGAAGCTGCTACCATTGGAAACAGCACAGAGATCCTATTCCAACTTTTGGAAAGATTATAAGAATGTGGCTGCATATTGCCCAGCAAATCTTTGGCCCCTGTGCTGCCAACATTCTCACAGAGTCAAATATCTACAGATCCGACAATTTTCATCCATAAGAAAAACAATTAGTTCTCATCATGATATCACATTTTTAGCATCATAACTTCGTCGTGACAGTCATCTGCTTTAATTTTGTTTTCCTTGTGACACGGTCTCAGGAACCAAATCTGCCCAGAGTTGCATTTAAACAGAATTGGATCGCATTAGTACTGGATGGGAGACCATCAGGAAATTCCATGGCTGTAAGTTAGAGTGGTTAGTTTTAAAAAATCTCCAAAGAAGGGGCAATGGTAAATCATTTTGATAATGTAGCCAAGAAGACTACACACACATGTCTATGTGATGACAAGAGTTACTGGGCTCCCATAGAGATTGACCATGGAAAGAAATGATTAAATCCCAGTGAATGGTATACATATACCATAGTGACTCTCTGAGCAAGTGGGAATGGACTTTCAAAATCTATACAAGATCAGATCTCACACCCTTCATGTCACTGCATTGCAACAATCTCAGAAAAAGGGACTTCAATTTCCTCCTACTTCTAGTCATTATAATGGTCAGTGGTGATGGAAATCTATTTCCATTCTGTGTATTCCAGGTTCCTCATTCAGGTAAATCCACCAAATAAGGCTGGAATCCACCAGCCACTAACTGTATCCCTTGCAAGAGTCAAACAAGGATGTTTTTGCCTTCTATATTACACAGACATTATCTGGGAATAAATTTACTTGCATTACAAAGTCAGAGTCTACATATATATAGGTACAGAGCCAGATGTGTATTTCACTGGGAAAATCAGTACGACAGGCACATATTTGAAAGGGTAAGACAAAAAGAGGAAACCTAGAGTATGCCTTAGTGAAGAACATTCATCTCAATACAGTCTAAATATTGGCAAACCATATGTCAATTAATAAGATTCTGCAATTAAGTACAGAGTGATGCACATTGGTGCAAACATTTCACATATAGACTGCTGAGGTCAAAACTGTAAGTAACTAGGGAAATTATGTTGGGATCATAGTAAACAACTCAATGTAGTTATAAAAAGGCATGCTAGGATTTATTAAGAAAGTAACTGAAAATGAAAAATGTGCACACTCTGAGGGTGTCAGTACACTACATACACTTTCTAATTGGGGAGATACATATACAACAGTATGTCAGTTTGCAAGGAAATCTCTAGATTACTGATCCTATCTTGCATAGGATAGCATGAGCACGGTCTGGGGTAAAACTGGCTTTTGACTGCACTAATGATAAAATGTGCTAAAACTGATTAATACTTTCCTGACTTTTAACATTGAGTATTGTAAGGAACATAGATAAACCTAAGGGTAATAAACTTTCTTCTTTATCTTACTAAAACTTATTATGAAAACCTCTCCATTGTCACATGAGCAGAACTATGATCGGTGACCTAGGTCAATATCTATACGCTTATGACATATGAAAATTATGACTTTGAAGTACAATAAAAAGACTAGCATGAAGTCCAAGAAAAATACATGTTTTGTATGTGAAAGTAGAATAGGAAGAATATGCAAGTAGTACCACAACTGAGACCAGATTTCCATTGCTAAGCAAGGTGGGTTGTTAAATGAGTCACACCCAATTTTACTACCTTTTTCTACAATGGTTGTTAAATGAGTCCCTGCTCACTTAATAACTATTAAGTGAATCACGCAGTCCTTAAGCAAAACCAGGTTTCCCCATTGACTTTGCTTGTTGGAAGCTAGCTGGGAAGGCTTGCAAGTGGTGATCACATGAGCCCAGGATGCTGCAACCATTGCATATAGACACCAGTTGCCAAGCACCCAAATTTTGATCATGTGACCGTGGCATGCTGTGGCAAGTGTAGTAAGACAGCTGGTTGCAAGTCACTTTTTTCAGTGCTGTTGTATCTTGAACAGTCGCTAAATGAACAGTTGTAAGTCAAGGCCTACATGAGCGAAGGTAGTCTGATATGATTAATAAACACATGTCTCACAAACAAAATGTAGTTTAATTAGGAGTGAAAGATCTAAAATATACATCAAAAAGTACGAACTGATCTAAAGCACATACAGAAGTAGGTAGGTAGATAACAGTTGCATGTTACGTTAATGATTACATGCTATGGTGATCATGAAAGACTTTCAGGGAGAAACTGCAACTTTCTGAATAAAATGAAAGCATATGTTCATTGATTATATACATGGAAAACATATGTTGAGTCATATAGAGAGAATGAGTATTAAATTGCAAAACAAATATATGAAGGAAAAACAGATAGGGACTGATACTGGTACCAGGAACTCTTCAGCTTAGAAGAAAAGGATTTGAAATGGGACATGGCATGCAAAATCTTGCATACCATGAAGAAAGTGTAGTTATTCTCCCGTTCTCAAAATATTAGGACCACCAACCATTTAATGAAACTGTTTGCAAATGAAGCTAAAATAGATAAAAAGTATTTTTTCATACAATAGATAATTAACTTGTCGGAATTCATTACTACAAGACTGATTTATAGTCATAATCTGAATGGCTTTTAAAGGGGGTTGGATAAATTCATTGAGAATAGGTCTATCAAGGGATATTAGTCTTACAACACAGTTCCTCTGTCTAGGTTGAAGGCATACTACATCTAAATACAGTGGAACCTCGCTTCTGCTCACAACCAAACGCTTCTGCTCACAACCAAAAAAATCAACTAAATGTTCGACTTGGTTCAAGAACAAATCCTCAGTTCACAAGCAAACTTCCTGAGGACGAAGAAATCTCAAGAGAGAAAACAGCTGAAGGAGAGCATCCTTCCATCGCGGAGGCGGACTCAGCCGCAAAACAACAACCTCTCTCTTGCTCAGAATCAACCGACTGGATCATTTTCTCTGTTGTTCATGGTTTTCTCAGTGTTTGTATTAAAGGATTTTACTGTTACACTGTGATTTCTGTGGCATATTTAACTATGTGCTTCAAAATCTTAAAAAAACAATAGAGTTCATAGGGGTCTGGAACGGATTGATCGTATTTCTATACAACCCAATGGGGAAATTTGTTTTGGTTCACAACCAACTCGGTTCACAATCAAAATTATGGAACGAATTGTGGTCGTGACCCGAGGTTCCACTGTATCAGTTTTAAGGGAACAAAACTGGAAGATGCCTATGTCTATTTCCTATGTATCTTTGCTCAGTGTAAGAAGCACAGTGCTGAATTAAGTTGGCCCTTAGTTTAATGTGCAAGGCTATTTTATGTTCTTATGCTTAACAAAATAATCACATATCAAATGCAATTTTCATCAAAACAGCAATCTTAAGTAGCAATAATAGTCTCCCTTTCTAGTAAGCGATAAAGTGGTTAATAAGAGGTTATGATAGAATCAGAATACAGGCTGCTACATATACTAATTTTTCTCCTTGAACTGTATCAGTAATCATCTATTTATTTTGTGGTAATAAAGTAGACAATTTGAAAGTCTAGCAAGATAGATACTGTAGCTTACACTACCTATTCCTGAAGGCTCTTAGAGGGCAACAACATCAAGGTATAAATAATGGTTCCAGAAAAGCCCAAGTACATATCAAAACAAAAACATCAAGACATAAAAACTGAACAATCCACTTTCAAATCATGGCATGCCCTCCTCCTACAGAAAACAAACTTTAAACTTTTCGAAAAGGCCAAGAGGGAAGAGATTGAGTCTCTGCTGGGAGAAAGTTCCAAAGAATGGAGGCGGATACTGAAAATGCCCACTTTGGAAGCCCCATCAAATCAGAATCTCATTGACCTACAGGGACCCTATATTATCCTCTTAAGAAAACAAAGAACAGCCTAAGAAACAAATCCTCCTTGATTAATGGCAGGAACAGTGCATCATTCTTCTCTTGTTAAACTTATTACAAAGACACTAAAACTTCATTTTCTGACATTACAGATTCACACATTTTAGAAGAAACAAAATTAGAAAATAAAAATGGGGAAACCTTGTTAAAAAGATTAATGGATCAAACCCACTACAAGACAAGAAGCGACTCTATACCAGTAGATTAAAAGACTATGTATAGAGGTGGACATTTCTGAAAAGTTTTACTATTTATTTATTTTTCTTATGATTAAATTCATTTGTCTACCATCTAGCTGTGGGGCTTACTCTGGGAAGCTTACAACAGTAGAATGCAAAATTATTACAAAAAATGTAAATATAACAATAACACAAAATAAAACAATAAAAACAAATAAAGAAAGTACAGCTATATAGGGGGGGATATTCCAGACATCTGGCGCTATGGCAAAGAGTTCCTTGACTGACAGGATCCACAGTAGGCCTCCTCTACTAGCACAAGTGAAACCGGCCTGTCCTAGCGGGACTAGATGGTTCATCAAGTAACTTGGACCCATGTCAAGGAGGGCTTTACAAGTCATAGCCAACATCTTGAATTGCGCCCAGAAATAAACCAGCAGCCAGTGCAGCTCGTAGAGCAACGATATAACATGGGCCATTCTATTTATATTTTGATAAATTCCACACTGTATTAGCTAATCTTGATAGAGAGCACTTTCAGAGTATCAAAGAGTTAGTATACAAGGTTAAGAGGCTGAACTAAGAGTCAAACACCATTTTGTCTCTCATTCCCAGTCATACAAGATAGCGTTCCAATCTGCCAGTATTTCAGCCAGATAATAAGCCTTGGCCAAATATTATTGAATTTCTGTGCTAAACCAACTGATACAAAATAAACTTTGCAACAAAAACCTTGGGGAGGCATCACAGTAAATCATACCAGGAAAGACTTATTCCTTTATGATTAAGGGAGGAAAAATAGCCCAAGAATAACTTCACTCCAGTTGCAACAAGTCACTGGAGAATAATGCATTAATGTGTAAATGAATCACTTAAGTGAGATGGGCATTGTAGAAATTGATAGATAAATAAAATAAATGACAAATAAAATAATTAATTTTAAATTCCCCTTATTACCCAGAATATTTTCCAAATCACTGGCATAAAAATGCCCACCTGAAAACTAACTCTTGGTATAGACATAATTATGGCACAAACAGGAACTACATACAGGTATCCTAGTTGAAAGCTGAAGAGTGCAATCCTATGTATATTTATGAAAATAGGAAAACTTTATTTCTTAACAAACATTCATAGGATTCTGTTATAGTTTCAAACATTATTAACTGTTTTGCCTGTGAATTTACTGTAGTATTGGCTTTATATTAAATAGGGCGCTGTAACCTGTCATAAGTTTGGGTGCATATTTATTGTTGTTGTTAGTTGCGAAGTCGTTTCCAACCCATCATGACCACATGGACAACGTTCCCCTAATCCCCTAATTTGCAAACTGCTATCAATATAGTACAGTATAGTAATCCATAGACATTACTATTTTAAGAGGTTCAGGATTCCACGTCCTCCACAATGGTAATACAATTGTCCAGCTAGTATCTGACCCCACTGATGTAACAGGGTACATAATAGATTTGTCATTCCATTCAGGTGCAGCTGGTGATCAGAGGGTGGCAGAACCCCACAGGCAATTAATACTTGATCGGTTTTAGGATGATAACTAGCATGAACCTCTAAAGGGACCAAAGAACAGATTGAAATGGTCTGATTTAGTACTTTTCACATTGTCTTTTGCCAATACCGGCTTATCTCTAAAATAGCAAGACAGCCTAGGCAGTTACACTATTCCTCTGAAGAGTGTTCTTCCTTCCGAGAGTCCCTTGCTTTATTAGAAAAGAGAAAGTGATGAATCAAATGGAACATTAGCTGGAGTGCGAAGGGAAGAATTCAGACTGAATAAGGAGTAGATCTATCTAGAGTTTTATTTACTTCTCTGCCTCCACACAAAACAGATTGGCACTGTTTTTCCATATAGTGTGATACTTCCTCCATCAGGATGATGGAAGGAACTAGGGTTGTTGGTAGCACACTGAAATTTATTTTTTAATTAAACTTTTATGCCACCCATCTCCCCCACAAGGTGACTCTGGGCGGCATAAAGGTTATAAAACAATCGATCTGGAGAGCCCTGGTGGTGCAGTCGTTAGACTGCAGTATTGCAGACAAACTCTACCCACAATCCGGAGTTCGATACTGACGGGGCTCGAAGTTGACTCAGCCTTCAATCCTTCTGAGAGGACCCAGAGTGTTGGAGGCAATATAGTCACATTGTAAACTGCCCAGAGAGTGCTCTAAAGCAATAGTCCCCAACCTTTATGGCCCACCGCTTGAGCAAGTTGAGCTATGTGTACAAGCGCACCAGCCCCCCTCCACTTGCTCAAGTCTAGCTGTGCGAGGGAGCATACTAACCAGTTTCAAACAGTCTACAGCCCAATTGTGGGCCGCCGCCCAGGAATTGGGGACCCCTCTTATAAAACACTATGGAGTGGTATATAAGTCTAAGTGCTATTATGATATGCAATTTGCAGAGTTGGTATCTATCTGCTTTGTTATTCTGGTTATTTTCAACTTGTGGATTTCAAGAATGTGGACAGTATGTGAAGATGTGAAGGCTACAACCTCCTTACTAAAGTAGTGCTCTTCAGCCTTATTAAATCAGCTAGCACAGGAGGAGCTTCTTGGTTAAAGAAAGTGATCAATGAAGGAGAGGGCATTTTGAAGATGCCCCTGCTGTCAGAGACCTATCTTTCTGCTTTGTGAGATAACATATTCTCTTGAGTTGATCCCAAGCTATCATAAATACCGTGTCGTGAGCTGTTTACAATAATTTCTCTGCTTATCCTTTTCATTCTGAAGTCAGAAAACCCAATATAAATTAAATCAAATACAATGTGCACTTTCCTATCTACATCACTGGTCTTGTTTCTTTTTTTTCTTCAGAATACAGTTTGTTTTGTTTTGAGGAGAGGGATGCAATAAAGAAAACCACAAACAAAAAAAACACAGAAAGGTTATTGAAGCTCTTTGGCATGATGCCATGTTAATCTAATGAATACAGAGCCAGGACAGACAATATTTCAGCAGGAAGAGACTTCACTTTCCAACACCAAGACCTGGAGAGAACAGGACAATGACATAACCAACAGGCAAGGTGAGAGGATGAAAATATTTTTTTTCAAGTTTTGGGGCGAAATAACTTTTTTTGGGGGGTGCTAAGCCATTCTAAGGGCATTGCCCCATGGCAGACTTAAAATATTCCTTACCTGAATGTGCTAATGCCATCTGGATTCTAATCCAGTTTGAGAAACTTCTGTACAGATTAGGATACTGCCAGTGGCTTGCCAATGCTCAGTCCAGATGGCTGGCTACTACAAGCACCCACCAGACAATTCCCCTGCTGTTCTGCCCTTCCAATTTTCTGGACATTGATTGTTTAAATAATTATTTAAATGTTTAAAAATTAATCTCTTTGATAGAAGAGGTCCCATGATAAGTTCTTTGTCCACTTTTGAGAAACAAAATGTAAGTTAGGCTCATGATTTAGTGGATCTCTTTGCCAATCAATCAGCTTAATGGGGCACCAAAGTGAAAGGAATTTATGGGTACAGTTTGCATATAATGCTAACATTGATTACATGTTTGTTCCTTTTTGTAATGCTAACTTCTGGCTTAACGCAAGGTTAGGACAATAATTGAACTGATAGCACACTTGCTCAAAAAACAACTTCCATGCCAGATGTGATATTTTCAAGATATCCGGGCCTTCCCTTTAGTTGCTAACACCTTCCCTATTAAAACCAGCTTACTTGGGGACTCATTTTGAGCACCTGGGCACTCTTCCAAACAAGGCAGTACTACAACTATCAGAAAGTTTCAATTTCTAAGCAGTCATATGGAGTCTATGTAATTAAAGATATTAGAAAGTAGATAGTTAGCAACTTGCTTTGCAACATGCAAGCTTTTCACTTAATTTTGGTTAAATAAAAACAATATCTTCTTTAAAAAATCAAGTCAGTCAGGGAACCTGGCAGTTCCCAAGGGAAGTGTTGACACTTAAAACCATGGGCACCACGTTGATAATCATAGCTTACAATTATGTGTCAACCTGGCCACTATGGCTAAAAAATTATGTTTTGGCACTGTATGTGAACACAGCCATAAACTATTTAAGGATGTGAGATAGGGAAGCAATTACGTAGGGATTACTCTAGTACAGTATAGTTGAGGGGGGGAAAACACACCGAAAAGCCTACATTAGACCCCAAAAGGAAAACAGAGAAAAGATTATAATATAATCTTGAATGGTGCAGCGGGCTAAACGCTGTACTTAAAGTAATTAAGTTTCAGCTCCCAGCTGCCTGCAATTTAGCAG
>JANHJO010006047.1:320070-330399 GCA_032468235.1 Pseudoxyrhopus heterurus | reverse complement strand
TGGGGTTGCTGGTCCTAAGGCTAAAAATAGTATCATGTTAGATCCTATCACCTGTAGCAAACTGACCATTTGAGACTATTGGTTCCTGTTCAATTTGATGAAAGATCGTTTGTTTTAAATTTTTCATTTAGAAAATAAAAGTATTCTGGAAAAAAATTCATGGACGGAATATGGTGTTCTTGTACTTGCACAGGGACAAAACTGCTGTGCAAAGAGATGTGTCTTTCATTGTACAATAATCTCTCCAGCAGCTTTCTGGGTTTCCACACCTCCATTAAATTCCTAGTGAAGACATAATAAGGGAACTCCTATGTTGACTTTTTTTTTCAGACTGGGAATGTGGCACAAGAAATTTCAAGACAATGGAAGGATGTATCAAAAAACAACAACATTAAAAGCAGCTGTTCCCTCTGTCTCCCTCAAGAATGAGGGAAGCTCAGAAACACTACCCAGAAGAATTTGAAATCAATTCTGAAGAACCTTAAGAGTAAAACAAAACAAAACAACAGAATTTAAAAGTATATTCTGAAGGGTAAGAAAAAGTTTGAGGAACTGAAATGTAGGATAGATTTCTGGCAAAGCATTACTTGAAATTATATCTACACAGCAGCTGGTTCCCCACAGTTGGCATCTCCAGAAAGGCAAATGTTTATATTTGGAAGAAGTTCCCTCTCACAGAAGTAATTGAGATAGCTCTGAAAACCTCAAATATTCAACAGGGAGATGTTTAACAAAACTATTCACCTCTCTCCTATTAGTTTAGTTTTAGCTAAACTGCTGGCTTAAAATGCAAGAAAGATTGGTGTTTTTTTTTTAAAAAAGCTGTAACTTCAGGTTACTTAAGTATCTTGAGCAATCTAAACTGCAAGGATAACCCATAACCATGTTTGAACCCCCTCCAAACATCCCCTAATATGAGGCATTTACAGGGAAGAATGACAAATGAATGTTTTCCTAAGCAAAAGAGCCATCTGTCATTTAAACTGCATTCTATATCCAGCTATACTAAACATCATTGGAAATCGAGATTTGGGGAATGGGAAGCATTCAGATTTCAGTATAGCCTCGTGTGCTAATTCAGCTCAAAAATAATATAAGTTATTTCAGTTTGTACTGGAAACGGCTTTTAATCAGCAATTAAAATTGTTGTATAAATGAACATTTGCTTTTTGTATCATGAATCTGCCATGGCAGGTGGATTAGAAAGTGCTATGCAGCTGAAGAATGATTCAGATATTTACAGCCTTCAAGGCTGCCCAAATTCACTTTGGCAGATTATGCTCCATCCATTTAGAAGCTACACACTGAAGCTGTAATGTGCTTTTTTGTTTGTTTTGGCTTAGAATGATATGCTTTCTCTGTTGTGATGTCTGCTCTATGGAATAGTATTCCCTGTGTGCCCCCACAAGATCCTTTTGGTTTTCCTGAGGCTTTGAAGACTTAGATTTTATCCAGTGTTAGGTTGGGATGTTAGATAAGGCCAATACAGATGTGATTTGTATTGTGCATTTGGTATACAATGCCTCGGTTATTGTACTAGCATTGTATCATGAATCTTGTTTTGTTTGTAAAGGTGTTACTACATTATTTTCTTCGTGATTGCTGTATTTGTTTGATTGTTATATTGTTGATTGATGGCCATACATGTTTTCCTAAATAAATACAGAAATAAAACCCAGTCAGGATGCATTAATGTGTTGTGTGAACCAGACCATTACAGTATTCATCAAACTATTTTTTTAAATTTAGTACAACAATGGAGCTCCACCAGTGATTGGACACTGGCTAAGCTTTCCTCTGAAAGCAATTTCCACCTGATTCCTAAAACTGCCTTTCACTTATTTCTCCATCCTCAAATTAAAGGCTTGTCATTGGGAGGCAAGTAAATATCTGGAACGCTGGTCAGTAAAAGCAATTCAACAAGATTTTAAAAGATAAATACCTGGGATAAAAAGAGCTAATCTTTGTCAGATGCAAACTGAACCACTTCCAAATTACTTTGTTAGGAGGAAGTGATCATGCTTAATGGCTCATGTGATTTTAATATCATAAAGTTTGGATTGTTTTTAGATTACATCTCTCTTCTTGCCTACCTTCTGGACTATATTATAGCATTTTTAAGTTAACTTGCTGTAACTAGCTGTAAAAACTTGGCTTTTCCAGCAGGCTTGGGCCCATTGACCTCACCTAGTAGAAGATCTATGAGGTCAAGATTAAATGATGTATGTAGCGGGTATTATCAAGAATGCATTTTATAATTATTGGACTATGTTTTTATATTTATTGTTTTTATTATATTTTTGTTGTGAGCCGCCCAGAGTTCCTGGGGAGTTGGGCGGCATACAAATATGAAAAATAAATAAATAAATAAATATTTTCCTAAGAGCTGACTGGATCTTTAGCAAGCTAAGAAGAATCACTTTTATTCATTCAGAAAAAGGATCTATACAATGTTGAATAAAGCCCATTATTAACCAACAAGCAGTTTAGTTTCAGAAAAAAATTGTCCTGTAATCTGCAACTCCTACATTGCAGAAACATTTGGACCAGACATCTTGACCTGGGTAAAGCAATAGATGCAATTTACATAGACTTCTGTAAAGCCGTTGATTCAATGGTGCACAACAAACTATTGCTGAAACTAAGTTCTTACGGCATCTCTGAATCCCTGCACAAGTGGATAGCCGCATTCCTGTCAAACAGGCAACAAATAGTCAAAATAGGGAAGGCCCTATCAAATCCCGCACCAGTCAACAGCGGTGTCCCCCAAGGCAACATTTTAGGACCCACACTCTTTCTGCTTTACATCAACAACCTATGCGATCGTATTAAAAGCAGCTGCGTCCTCTTCGCTGATGACGTAAAATTATTTAACACCACTGACAATGCTGCTGCCCTACAAAGCGACCTTAACCATGTATCAGAATCGTCCCGTAATTGGCAACTCCAAATCTCAACTAATAAATGCTCCGTTCTACACATTGGCAATAAAAATCAGAACACCAAATACAAGTTGTGCGGAAACGATCTTGTAGGCAACCCTCACTCTGTTAAGGACCTAGGAGTACTCATCTCAAATGATCTAAGCCCCAGAGCTCAATGTAACAGCATTGTAAAAAAAGGTGTTAAGAGTTGTTAACTTAATTTTGCAAAGCTTTTTCTCCGGTAACATTGTATTGCTAACTAGGGCATACAAAACCTTTGCCAGACCAATTCTTGAATACAGCTCATCTGCCTGGAATCCACACTGTATATCGGACATTAACAGGATTGAGCGGGTTCAGAGGTATTTCATGAGAAGAGTATTCTACTCCTCTACTCACAATAGGATCCCTTATGCCACCAGGCTTGAAATTTTGGGCATGGACAATCTGGCCTCATGGTACTTGTATGAATTTCTCTTCTCCAATTTTTTTTTTTGCAAATATAAATTCTTGATAGCTGTCACTGAAAACAATAAGATTATAATGAACTAACATAGCACTTGGAGCCATATGTAAATGCAAGACCAATTTAAAACTTTTCTTTCCAGAAATTCTTCTGATTTAGGTAGCCATCAATGCTATGTACATCTTAGTTGGATGCTTTACCTGCCAGGTTTTCATGGATTGGAAATATGGTTCTGCAGTAGAATTTGGTATTAAACCAAATTAATCCTGGCAAAGAACCATGTTGTTTTTCAAGCACATATTTAAAATGTTAATTTCTGTCCTAAACAGCAGGAATATACAGGTTGTGGGGTGCTGGGTGGGAACATGTAAAGTTTCAGAAAGAAGTGGATAAGCACCAACACTAAAATTGACTTAGTAACAGTTTTTGTTATTATTTAATTCTCTTTCAGACTGAAACTGTAATGTAGTGGCAACTTCTAGCTGGATTCCGGAGCCAGAACTGGAACTTTGGAAGGTATACAGTATGTATCACGAGAGTTTTAGGATGGAGAATCTTGTTGAAGATTTCACACTCATTTTTAAGTTAAGATTCTGTGAGCAGTTCTGCATCTGGCATCTGCTGAGATTCTTAACCCAATTAAATTGTTGCTTTTTGCAACCTATAAAGACTTTTCAATTGTACATATCTAGTTTTGTTACTAATAATATCTTTACAAGAAGTTAATTTGTCACTTTGACTCAGCTTTACCAAGATGATTTTGAAATTATAACTCAACCTTTAATTATTTTAAAATCACTTCAGAAAGTGTCAAGACAGGAAAGGAAAATAAATCTCCATCTCTCTCTCCCCCTCCCCCCTCTCACAAACACACATACAAACATCTATCACATTTCTGTACCACCCTTCTCCCTCAGAGTGGGACTCTGAGCGGTATACAATGAAATGTTAAAATATATGTAAATTTTAAAAAAAATTAAGAGGAAGTAAGAGTTTAAAATTAGTTAAAAGCTGAAGGGAGGGGCTTTTAAGGCACTAACCAGTCCTATGGCTGCATGCTTTCTGTGAAGCAGCAGAACCATGTTCTTTTCCATTCCTTTTTGGAAGACCAGGAGAGGTGGGGTTTGCCTCACCTGTGGGGGAAGAATATTCCTTACGGAAGACTTTCTTTGTAGATCTCACCAATCACAATTCTTTAGCTGATGGGGTCTGCAACATACCTTCTCTGCCTAACCGTGGCATGGGCCAATGTAACGGAAGGAAATGGTTTCGAAGGTAGCTTGAGCCCATGACATAAAGACATGAATGGTAGACATGAGATCTTTCTATCCTACATTTAAACAATTCATAACTTTAGATTGCCATTGAATTTGCATTTATGTAAACACAATCAAGTAGCCAGATCATTTAGTTACACAATTAATATGTTGCTTAATGTGGAATGGAAACAAAAGATATATAATACTGTAGCAAGCATCCTGTTTAGGCTTTGAGTTGTCCACACAGACATAAAAGGCGAATACTACTATTAGTAATTACATGAATTGTACATAAGGGAACAGGGTGCCAGGTTCATAGCTAAAGGGTACAATTCAAAAACTATTATATGTGAGTAATGGCATCATGCGAATAAGGTGCCTCTGTAGGAATTAATTTAAGGAGGATTCCCCCCCCCCATACTAATAGCCAATTAGCTGTAGTCTTGGCAAGAAAACCCAGTGTAGAAAAATAGGCTGTAGACATTTGTTGAAGGTCATGCTAACACAAATAAACTTTACATATCCATTTTGTTTAAATCGTTTTAGCTATAAAAGTTATGATAACATCTTAGGCCCCAGGCAGTATAACATTTACATTTCCCTGCTCAAAATAGTCAAAGACAAAAGGCACAGGGATACCACATGCTGGGGTGAATCCTTCAGCAAACCTACATCAGAAGAGACCAACTACTATTACTTTGAAAGGGATGCCTTTATGTTCAACAACAGCCCTTCCAAACTGTATTTTCCTCACAGCACATATGCATAGAATGCTTGCTGATAATGGTATACAGTCTCCTTCACACATGATCATGATGTAGTTATGCTTATGATACATTTAAAATAAATAATACTTATGATTATCACATAACATTCACGAGAGAAGTGCTTTATCTTTCTGATGAACAAAACTCCTTGACCAAAGAGAATATCATAAGATCCATTTTCCTAACATTGCATGAGCTTATTATCAGTTAAAATTAGAATTATCAGTTAAAATTAGAAGCTGTTACTGTAGAAAGGATTAATAAAGAATGAAGACAGGCAATGAATTAAAGATAAAAGTGGACATTGGAATGAAACTGGAAGGAACAATGTGTCAAAGATGGTCTCAAGAATAAGAAGGACAAGCTCAGGTTAAGAGCATTCACTCAACAATATGTGGGCTCTGATCACAAAGCTCGAGCACTTGAACTACCAAGCTTGTGAACTGTTTAAGAGGGAAAGAAAAACCTTTTTTTACGGGTCCTTTAATATAAATTTAAAAAACCCTAAGGGCAACAGAGAAAAAGAATAAGTGAAATCATAAGGAACTAATGTCGCAACCTTTAACAGGAGAGCAAATGGCAAAGAACAAGAACTGACGACTATGAAGGTAGGGAGGCACCTCATAGAAATGTGAAGAGATTAAAAGAAAATAAGAGCCAGCTACATGGCAGGCTTCCAAACTGTATTAACTTGGCTTGGAATGGGATCACCAGGAGAAGAAAGTCTAACATCAAAAGGGAAGATCAAGCAGGTGTACATAGGAATGGTCATCACAAGATGGATATACATCAAGCCCCTCAGTCCATTCCTATGTCCCCAAAGGCAAGACTGAACAACATGTGAACTCTTCTGCAGTAGTGATATAAGCAAAATTTTCATTGTTTCTTTAGTAGCTGCTTTAACCAGCAGACACAGAGAGAAAGGGGAACTATTTCATTATTACCATTGTAATATTGCAACTCTATAGTAATAGATTAAGAGATTAATCAAGTGAATATGAATAGCAGCTTCCTGTTTTCAAGATCATGTCAAGATTATTATGTACTGCATTTATTATATTTAAATTTACTGTGTATTTGTTAATATATTTATACAAATATTTTTTTTCTATTTTTGTTTTCTATTTTTTTCTATTTACATACTGGATTATTCTCTAATAGTTTTTATCAACATGTAGAGTACTTAACTAGGGGCATACAAATCAGCAGGCAAAAATAAAATTGAATGTTTCAAGGAAACAGGTGCCATTTTTTAGGGTTGTATATATCACTGAACTGATAGATTGGTGTTGGAACTTCTACTTATCTGTAATGCAGAGGGAGTCACATGCTTATTTAAATTGAATAAGAAGTATGAACAACTCCATCTCTCTCAGATTTAATCATCATTAAACTACTTATGATGGTTCCTTCACTAGAGGCTTAATATTCTTGGATATTCTCATGTATATTAGTCTACATAATTGGTGCCTGGCTATCAATTGATATACAACTAGATCTTGAAGTTTCAAATGCATAAATATGAATCTAATATGTTCAATCAATGCACAGAAATAGCAGCCGGGTACTTTCCTTGTCAAGGAAAGTATTTACCGTATATCACAGTTAGATGAAACTTAGCCACTGAACCGCTGATAGAAGAGGACTGAGGTCTAGAAATCACTATAGAAGTCCTTGCAGTTTTGTGAAGGGCACTTTC
Organism: Pseudoxyrhopus heterurus; assembly: GCA_032468235.1. NCBI lineage: Eukaryota > Metazoa > Chordata > Lepidosauria > Squamata > Pseudoxyrhopus > Pseudoxyrhopus heterurus. Next base: position 323,284 of record JANHJO010006047.1, on the reverse strand, counting down.
AACTTACAGTAACCAAAATAAAACAGAGAGGAGAGGTGTAGCCTTGAGTATGCTGTAAAACATAGTGCTTGAGAACACAACTGTGGTCAGAATATTTGCAGCCCAAGACATATTTATTTTTTTTTGTACCGTGAAAAAGCACCAAAGGACAGTACAGCCTTCAATCTCTTTTGTTTACTAAACTCTTCATTCCATATGAAAGCTAAAAGCTGTGGTGTATATTAATAACTTAAAGGTGTTGTTTGTCAATTATAAGAAGTCAAGGTCATGCCTAACAGACTTGCTGAGGAATACCTTGCATCTAATTCTATACTGCTGAAATGAAATAATATAAAATAATCAAGCTCATTATGTAATGTAATATGTAACCCATTTGTGAATGGGTAAAATTTATTTCATGAGTAGTAAGGGTGGCACTTTTCAATCTAATGACTAAAAGACATTTTTTCATTGCAAAATTGATAACCACATGACCATTATTTGCTCTTGCACTTCCACATTCTCCATTAACTCTACTTGTCGCAAGCCAATTGGGAAACATAAAAATGGTAATCCTATGACTGTAGGATGCTGCAGTGGTTGTAAATGCAAGGATTGTTGTTGTTTTTTATGCTGTAATAACTTTGAATGGTTGCTGAACAAGGCAGTCAGTAAGCAAGGACTGACTACCTGCATATGTTCTCAGAATTGGAACTACTTCTATTCAAAATTTCCACCTTTTGAAAATAACATGGACACTTATTTACCTTTTCTACAATTTGACTGTTGATGCATTGTATCCTTTCAGTTTGTAATCTTTCACCGAATAACATATTCATTTGTTCACATTTATTACCAACATGGTAAGTTCTCAGAGTAATAGTCATGTAACTTATCAATGAGTTTTGTGTGATAACAACACAGTATATCCCTAAAGTTCTGGTCTAAAATTAGCTACAGAAAATGAAATTTATCTGTTGCTCCAAAATCCTTAACGAAAATGAAGAACAAAAAAGTAGATGGAATCTTGGTGATGGTAATGAAGATTTTAAAAGAAATGTATGTGAGAGAGTCCATTCTCATAAGTTCAGAAGGATGCAGTCTGATTCCATGGACGACAGAGAACAATATACTCCTATTCAAAATGCAGGATTACACATACACAGAAAATAAGGAAAAGTGTGTCCCCAGTGTGACAATCCCATGTTTAACAATTTGAAGTTAAGTACTCTATCTATAAAACTCTGTAACTTTCCAGAGACAGAAATAATTAGACAGAAACCAAGAAAAATAATATCTCCTTGTCCTACCACTAGCACAAAAACTTGCCAAAATACCAGTAATACTTCTGCCTGCTGTCTTCTTAATGGACTGCCCCTCTAAAATTCTAGCTGTTTTTTGGATGTCAAAGGCACAAAAATCCTTAACTTTAACCCTGAACCTTAACCATGTTTTAAAGCCTGAAGGAAGGATGTTTGAAGTATTCTCTCTGTATAAGAAAAAGAGTTAACTTTCTCTTGAAAGAAGATGAGGCCTAGCTTTAGCCTGAGGGACAAACTCAGCCAGATCTGCCTCCTTTTTAATCCTTTAAGTCAACTTCATCAATAGCTGTTTCCATAAACATTCCAAGAGACCATTATCTAGGAAAACTCAATTTGCAGTGACCTTTAAATGGACTCTGGCCTTCCATTTAAATTGAGTATACCATTTAATTAAACTCTTAAACGATTACTGTAAATCAATTCTTTGCTATTTTCTAATTGAAAAGCAATTCCCCATTTCAAGCATTGACTGCTTTATTGTGTTGAGCAACATTTTTGGAATTACAAAATATGACTTTCACAATGCAACAAAAGCCATGACAAGGGAGTAAAAAAAAAAAAAAGGCCAGTCCCTAGTCCCATATTTGCTTAGATTGATCAACTGAGCCATTATGTAGTTCAATTCCTGCATTGGTGATCTGTGTGTGTATTGTGAGAGAGAGAGAAAAAAAGAGAGTGAAAGAGAGAAAATACTACTACTGATTGTAAGAATCGCAAAGATAATCTCGTAACTTTCAGAGAATCTCTTTCTCCTCCCTCTCCTTTTTCTGACTCAGCTCTGAAAGGAACTGGAGCTCTAGGTACATGCTAGGTAGAAACACTGTGAACTGGTACAGCCACCTTCTTAAGACAAGACTAAAAAAGTTAGTCTAAGGCATGGTAAGAGCATTTCCTGGTTCAGTTCATTAGTTGTTAGGCTTACATATAAAAGGAAAATGCAGTACTCCTTCCTCTGATTTTTCTCTTTCTAATAGCTCTGTGAGGTAAATAGAGTTGAGAGATTCCCATAACAACTTATCCTCATGCATGTATTTTTGCAGTGTTCCTCTTGGTAGATGGACAGCTTTATAAATTTGTTTAATGAATTTTTTTTTTTTTTTGGTCTGAAGATAGTATAAGTATCAAATAGTTACAGAGCTAACATGAATTGGAGGAAACTGCTTATATTTTCTGCAGGCTCCATTTTAACCTACTTTATTCATCTATTCCATTGATTTTGGAGCATGCATTGCAGAATCCAACAAGTTAAAACATGTAAAACACCTTAGGTTGCAATATAATTATAAATATGCTTTTGGCAAGAGTGAAATGTTTTAAAGCAAACATTGTAGGAAAATTGACAGATATATTCTTTTAAAATCTGTTTCAAAGATTTTTGTTCAAAGATTGAGCTTTATCTCTGCATAAATTAGACCAACAGACAGACTTTCTTGAATGAGAAAATCCATCAGTTTGGTTTTGATCACTTTTGTATTGTCTATATTACAAATATAGTTATTTTCCATTATGTTGAACCATTCTTAAACAGAAAAGGAATGCATAAATGCAAACCAAGGTTATAAACATGCAGTTCTCTTTGCAACACTGAATTGTCATCTTTTTTTTGTTGCCCCCCACTCTTCCAATATTTTTATTATATTATATTTACATTTATTATAAATAAATACATATTATTTATTATTTAATAATAAATATTTATATTTATTATTTTTTATATTATATTATATTTATTACTAGCTGATTACCCGGCTTTGCTCGGGTTGTTTTTTTCTTTAAGGGAAGTATACTTGTGCCGGCATGCCCTGTTGCTTGTTGATGTTGTGTGTGGGTGTGTGGGTGTGTGATGCGTGCTTCTGTGTCTCTGCTAAGTGTGTTAATGTCGTACCTTGTCTGCTCCCACTTACTTTCGGCCT
>JANHJO010006047.1:293700-305369 GCA_032468235.1 Pseudoxyrhopus heterurus | reverse complement strand
ATTCCCTGCTTCCACCATGTCGCAGCAAGGCATAAATACCCAGGCAAAGCCGGGTTATCAGCTAGTAAATAAATAAAATAAATTACATAAGGCTAGGCTAGGATCTCATTCAGCTTGACTAAGAGATCAGGCTTTTCTTGGCCAATACCTGAAGACATGCAGGAAGAAATTCATGGACACAGCTGTTTGATTACTAAATAAGAATTAGGTAAGCCATTAGGAAAAATTCAATCAAATGCCAAATATAAAATGCAAGACCTATTATGAGCCATGGTGGCATAGTGGTTAGAGTGCAGTACTGCAGGCTACTTCTGCTGACTGCCAGCTGCCTGCAACTTGGCAGTTCAAATCTCCCCAGGCTCAAGGTTGACTCAGCCTTCCATCCTTCCGAAGTGAGTAAAATGAGGACCCAGATTGTTGGGGGCAATAGACTGGTTCTGTAAACCACTTAGAGAGGGCTGTAAAGCCCTGTGAAGCGGTATATAAGTCTAAGTGCTATTGCTATTGTAGAAGCAAATCTCTCCAGTATTAGTTCAGCACCTAGCCAGCACATCATTCAGTGAAGATGAGACATACAAAAGGGTGCAGTAGAGGTATAAACCCTGTACAGGTATAAAGGAATAAAACTCAGAAACATCTGTAAGAATGGGAGAAAATTAGCTAGTAACAATAGACCTAAATATGTGGACTCTTGGTGGCATATACTGGAATAATTGACAGTTTGATCTGAAACAGCTAATATTCCTTTACAAACATTGCCTTTCCAGGTGCTGTATGTTAATAGCACATTCAGTTCAAATGTTTGTTCAGAAATGATTTATGAAAACAATAGCTCATCAGCACTGGTCAAATTTCCAAAGAACAGCTGAGTCACTGTATATTGACTTGTTGAAAAATGTGAAGTGCCAACAAATTCTCTTTGTATTATTTAAATAGGCCTACAGCGTTCACGTAGTGGTTAAAGACAGGATATAACTGCCTTTGGGTTTTATTCAGTAATACCTTGGGGAAATTTCTTTTCTTTGTATAGACCTGAAGTGCTAATTGAGTTGTATTTCCTAATAATGGGTAAAGCTAATAAGTTTGGAATGACTGTTGATTCCAAAGAGCTGCAAATTGGGCATGATGACATTTTCAACCTCTCCTTTCCTCTACCTGTATTTTTAGAAAAATCAATACTGAAATGTCTATCCTTTCAACTTGTCAATAAGTCAATCATAACTGTCAAAATACAGCAAGATCTGGTGTATAATCAAGAGATGTGTTCTAAAACTGTAAAGAAGATGGCACTGGAGTATTAGGACAATCCTATTTCACTCTACTGGCTGCTAATCTAAGAAAAATGGACTACGATTAGGGAAAATTGGAATGTCGCAATGTGCTATACATAGATCTGCCCTTGAAAACCTTCTAGAAGCTTCCATTAGTCCAGAATGTAGTTATGGATGCATCTTCTTATGTCCATGTAACACTTCTTCTCTGTGAGTTGCATTGGCTCCTTATGGGCTTCTGAATGCAATTCTAGTTGCTGGTCAGTACCTTCAAAGTACTACATGTCATTGAATCAGGTTACTTGAGAGACTGATAACCTTTTCCCAAGAATATCTGCCTGGCCAAAATGTTTCTACAGGGAGGGCATGTTTTCTTTTACATTTTGTCATGTTACAGAAACTAAAAAGCCGGCCTTTTCTTTTTTCATTTTTTTTAAAATAATTTGTTTATTTTTAATACAATCATTCCATCTTCAGTTGAACAGTGTGTTGTCTGGGTAAAAACATCTTTGTTAAACAATAATCAAAGTTACAACATCCTTCATTGCATATTAATTCTGCAATATTTAACATAGTAATGTTCATCTATTAATTATACTAATTAATTATACAATATTAACATAGCAGTATTCAACATATTAACTTGTCTCTTTTAACACATCATCTTTATTTTGTTTCCCTATTTCTAACTTCCATTTTTATTAAATCATTGATAAATAAATCCCATACCATACAGTATTCAGCTTGCTCTTTCTCCTTAATTGCCAATGTTAATCTATTCATTTCCGCACATTCTAGTATTTTCATAATCACATTCTCATCTGTAGATGTCTCTTCACTCTTCCAATTTTGTGCAAATACAATTCTGGCAGCAGTTAATGTATGAATAACTAATAGTTAGAAATCCCTCACCAGATCATTCACACTGTTCTTCATTCTGCCGCGCTTTCAAATCTGTCAGATGTCCTGGCTTTGATCAGGCATGCAATGGCCGTCCTTTTCTCCTCACTGTATTGAGAGCCTTACCCTGGATCAATCAGGAAGTTTGTGGGCTTCCTGAGATCGACAGAGTGTGCTCTCTTACTTCATCACCCCTCCGAGGTGATTTAGGTCCATCCGAACCTCCTGCAGTTCGAATTTTTTCGATCCCCAAAGAGCCCTGTGGGATGTGTCATGTTGCCATGACGTCAGCCCCACCCTCTCCAAAAGCTGGCCTTTTCTGTGGATGCCCCTGCTTTGTGGTACAATCTGTCCCCCCTTTCCTTGTCTTTAGGAGAGCCCTTAAAATCTGGCTATTCCCCCAGGCATTAGGGGTTGCTGAGTGGGAGTCCCACTGAAAAGTTTGTTTTCTTCTGTGCTTGGTTGCCATTTTACACTATTCATTTTTTAATTTTTATTTATTATGAAATTTATATGATGCTCATCTTGCAAGGAGGTGATATAGCTTTTGCATCTATATATTGCTTGTTTGTTGTCAGTTTTTTTTTTTTAAAACCTTATTATCATTATTAGTGCGTTTTTATGCTGAACACCACCCAGACTCATAAGATCTGATTTGGACAGTCTTATAAATCTTTAAATAAATAAATGGAGACAGGACATAGAATAATTTAAATACAAGAAGAGTTTGGCGATTTTGTACATCTCTGTATAAGACTTTGGCAGCAAAACTGCATATTCAGTGTGATAAGGATTCACAATTTCTGCAAAACTCCAAAGAAAGTGCAGCGTATAAGAAAATTACTTTTACAGACAGGAAAAAGTGCTGCAGTTCTTATGCAGCACTTGAAATTTTTAGCTTTAGTCTCTTATTTTCCTACAGGTAAAGTCTAATCTGAAACTCAGTTTGGTTTAGGGCATCAGGCTAAAAACCAAGAAACTGTGAGTTCTAATTCTGCCTTAGGCACAAAAATTCATATTTTTTTAAACTGTTAAAAATTGTAATTTCAAAACTATTGTCATATAATACATACAATACAAAGTTGTATTGCCATTGTTTCTGACAAGTTATTTTCCAGGAAATACATTCAAAATATTTCCAGGAAATAAGAACAAAAATTGCCTGTTTCAGTTTTAAGCTCTTATGGTTTCTTTCCCTATATCTTTTAATTGTGCCTTATTATTTGTATAATAAAGTAAACATAAATATGTATTATTCCTTTTCTTATTTCCCCCCCCAAGAACTCTGTGAATTAAGTTGTGCTGAGGATGACTGGCCTAAAGTAATCCAACCAGCTTTCATGCCTAAGGTGGGATTTGAACTCACCGTCTCCTGATTTCTAGCCTGGCCCCTTAACTACTAGATCATTCTAATAATTTGCAGATACTAACTACTAGCTCCATTAACCCCAGAGTGGTAGGGGAGAGATTTCCAGTAGACAGTTTCCAATGATAACTCTTCTAATAATACTAAAAATGTACTGAATTTGGTATGTGTGTACTTTTGTTATTTTTTTCCTTTCAGTTAACTTGTCACATCACAAGCTTAACATTACTTTTGAATCTGTTGTGCCTCGTGGATCAGACAATATTTTATCTGCCTTGTTCCTTTTAAATTTAATTGTCTAAGGATGACAAATAAAACAAATGCTTTTCACACAGCTGCTATCTAGCAAATAATTATTAGATACCTTTTCAACATGCATGCCGTTTCCCAAGGGTCTGGAATAGCTCCAAGGAGTTAAATATATAATCAAAAAAGGTTTCAGCTCTCTCCTAAAAATGATTGTTTACTTGAAAATTATATTTCAGTATCTCTGGCAAATTCTGTTTCCCTCCTAGCATATTACTAAGTATACCTGTGAAATATCCATCTTTTCTAAAGCTTTATATTACTAGAGGGCAAAGGACTATGAAAAACAAAATCTCTTTCTGACAGTTCCTCTATTTAACTAAGGAGCCGAGTTCTTTCTCTCTATGACAATCCTTTAGTCAACCTTATATTTGCAACAGAAATTAAACACTGAATGGGTTCTTTGCATTAGTCCATACAGTAATCAAACCTGAAGCTTAAATAGAAGACAATATATGTAAGCCCAGGGTTGAACTGTGGAGTCCTTAGTGTCCTCTGAACATGTTTGTTTGCTTGCAGATGTTTATTACCTAACCAGGTAACATTATCAGGGCTGATGTGTATTGGGTTCCCTCTGTTTATAAGCTTCCAGGAATTTCCTAGCAGTTGTGGATTTGGCCTGGACCCATCAGCTATCAGTAGAAACAGAAATAAACCATTCAAAAGAGACAATACCAAAGCTAAGAAAGAAACAAAAAGACCAGAACACATCTTTTCCTGCAGCATTCCTGATGATCTGAACCATTCCTAGTCTTTATTAAAAAAAAAAAAAACTCTCTCCAATTGAACTCAACTCCTGTCGACTAAAAAAGCATGTTCATATGATTTTCTTTATAGCAGTATGGAAACAATTTCTTCTTATTATTTTTAACATATCCATCTAGCCTACAATCTAAAGTGTTCTTGGTGGTCCCTTATTTCAATACTGATTGTCATGCCCCAATATATGATCTTTCTATACTGTTGTTGTTCTCTAGCCCCATCTAGTGGCCGGAGAGACAAATACCAAGTCTATTGTTTGAAGCTGACCCCACCCCATTACCCATCACCCAACTCTTAAAACAAGTGCACGCTGGGAAACCAGATTCCATTTCCTTTAGCATTTGGAAAAGGCAGAAGCACAAAGAAGAATCCATCTTAATCTGTGGCACATGGTCATCCAAGGACAAACCCACATCCCACACTCAGAGCATCACTGTTGAGATTTAGATTATTAATTGTTATGTTCAGCAGTAATCCAATATTGCCTGTCTTGTACTTGGTTCTCATTATATGTATCCCTATTTCCCCCAGTTTCACCATATCCTGTTCTTTCAATAAAGCATTCAGATCTATGCACATGTCTGTTTTATTGGAGGATAAGTGGGTTTAGCTAGATGTCAAGCTGCACACAGACTAACATGTATTGAGAACAGAACACTGATCAAGTTTGATACTGCCTATATTACGAGATATGTATGCTTGATGAAATAGTTAAGGGGATGAACGAGAACCAAACAATCTCAGGTTGAGTTTGGTCCAGCCAGACTTCTTAGATCTGTCTAGCCAGGTTGATAATGTGGAATAAAATGTAGGAAAGTCCCCAAGGAGAAAAGATGTTGCAAAAAAAGAAGAATGGTGATTCTTTCTTCTGTATTTTAACTCTCAGGATGAATTAGACACTAAAAGGTGTTCAAGCAAGGAACAAGAGCTTTTCTCTGTTTTAAATGTTCCAGGTAACGCTAAAGGATGGATTTGCACTATTGCCACAACTGCCTTCTTCTCTCCTGAGAAGATTCAAGAACAACAGCACAGAGTCTGGGATTGCTCTCTTGACTGACAGCACTGCTGTCCTTGATCCTAGCCCAGTTGTGCAGCCTCTGAGCAGAAGAAAGCACTGGAAGCACACCATCTTGAAGAATAACACAATGAAAGTGAAACAAAAGGACTCAGGCTTCCTAGAAGAAAAGGCGGCGATTCCCTAGGAAAAATGAGATTCAGCTGGACCCAGGGAGACACAGCCTCTTGGACCTTACAAGGTGGGCATGAAGAGGGGATGAAATGACTGAAGATAAACCATACACAGAGGAGACGCCCAACTCATATAGGTAAATTAAATTAAACGTTCGCCTAGGGTTCCAAGTCAAACTGAGTGCCAAATTTGAAGAAAAAAAAAGATTTAAAAATGTTTAAAAAATAAATGGTTCAAGATTCATTTATTTATTTTTAAAATATTCCCCTATTGGAGCACAGTGCTAACCACTCAATTCACTTAGTTGCTAGATGTCTTCTATCTGTGGACTAAGAACCTTGGCTTACTTTACTGGCTCAAACATCTGAACCTTTGTCAGTCTGTTTGTGTCTTTCCTACCCAGAAAGATTCTTTTTTCAAATGAAGGATCAATTCCAAGAAGAATCTTCCAAGAGAAGCATTACCCTCTGTGCCTCAAGACTGAAAGCATTGTCTTGTTCTTTCTCCCACCACACTGTTCTGTTTTCCCACCACAGCAGTGTAATCATAGGGTTTCTTTCTTTGTTTCATTTATCCATGGGCCAGGAGCAACATTTAATTTTAACTTTCCTAGATATGAGCTAGTTATCTTGTTAGGACTGGGAATAATTGTTTACAACAAACTCTGATTACTTTAATAACCCAGTTTCAGAATAATTAAGTCAGGAAACGTTCCAAACAAATATTTAAGTTAACTGAAAAGGGCATCAGGAATGGCATAGGAGGAAGAGCTGCCACCCAAGCAGTTACCAGATAAAAGGATCCTGAATCTGGGACAAGAATATAATGCGCAGTATTAATAGTAAAGGACTCAAACAAGCCTCCCCCTGGTTCATATGAAGATTAAAGGGAAAGAGGAGTATTCAGACTTGCAAGATTGTTTAATTGTACTTTAGAGTAAAAGTATTGATCTATAGTATACGGCATTGGTTTTCTAGGCTGACCAAACTTGAAGGGCTGATATAAACTACGAGATTTATAAAGTCCTTCTTTAGACTACCCAGCAGAAGGAATGGGAAGTAGACTTATGTCAGTCCAAGGTTCATGAATTAGAGAAGTAAATGGGTGGAGTTTTAGCATTAACTGCAAATATTTCCAACCTAGCCAAGGGAAATAATTCCGTCTTTGCAGCATGGCAGATTTGCAACTTAAAGAACAAATTTGATTTAAGATTTGTAATAAGAACTTACATCAATAAATTATACTAGATTGATGATTAGTGGTATTATTTATATGCAATATTTTTGTACTTCTTATAATGCCGCTGTCTGCACCACAGGGATTAATTATTTTCATAATTTTGTCTAAGTAGTAATATAGAAAATGTCAAAAAGAAAATTAGATTTTCATTTTCCAGACATAGAAATTTAATTAAAGCCAACTCATAGTCAAAGGAGAGCATCCTTCATTGGTCTGTGATGCGCCAACGATGCCATGCAAGAGATCAGAAGATCAAAAGCAAGTCTTGGAATATTAATAGAGAATGTGCAACTCTGTGTTCACAGTTTTGAAAGTCCCTGGAGTCTGTCTATTCGAAACAGACTATAAGGGAAAAAATATATGGAAATAATTTTCTCAGTTGAACAGTATTCCTGTTCATAAAAGGTTTCTAGTTGTGAATGATAACTGACTAATCTATTGGAAGGCACCCAGAATTACTTAGAACAGTGAGACGGGAGGCATATTCATTTTATAAACAAGCATATAATCTGAATGAAGTTGAAATGCTTCTCACTCTCACCTAAGATTCCAAATTAAGCTCAGCTTCAAGAATTGAAAACTTATCTTCAGGTAAAGACTGTCCCAATAAGACTTTAAAATTATGCACTCTGTCATGTTGATGAGAGAAAATTTGCTTCTAGAACCAAGTTCTCTGTTGGCATGAATGGACTGTACTTTACAAACTTGGGGGAAGAATGCCTTTGGACAAAGTTTATTAAACATGATCTAGAGGGCTTTAAACTGAACACAATGAGAATTGGGACAGAAACTCTGAGTAGACTCGTACACCCCAGGAATAAATGAAAGACTAATATACTTGTCCTATTAAAACCAATCAATTAAAAATTGGGAATTACATTGGCTCATAAAACTCATGGACTTTCCTATCTATAATACTCAAAGTATAGATGAGCTCAAGCTCTTTTCACAACAAGGCAAATGATTTAATAAGTGTAGCCAAGACCACAATTACCTTGTCTGTAGTATAGTATCTGACACAATTTGTTCAAATGAAAAAGCAAGAAGGGATAAGGAGTTTCATTAGGTATGAATTTTTAAATTACAATGATTGGTCTAAAATCATAGAAATAATAGGACAAGCCCAAACCGCCATGTGAATGAATGGTCCTAAATTCTTCCTGAACAGTGAGTCAACTACAGCCAATTCTTACTAAACATGAAAAGTATTTGAAAGAGGGACTTCACAATATGTAGGAGGAGATAAATAAACCCTGCCTTTCGATCATTAAAGTATATTCCGTAAGCTTTGTATGATTGCTGCTCCTGATGCCTGTAATATTAACTGACCTTATGGGTTTCTGATAAGGACTACGACTTGTTAAAATCCTTGATACTATTGTGCATGTCTGCATGCATGCATGCATGCCTTTGAGAGAGCTTTTGACTCTTGATGCCCACCTGGACATGTCCCTGCAGTTTTCTTGGCAAGATTTTGGAAGTAGTTTGCTACTGCCTCCTTCCTAGGGCTGAGAGATGGAGAGTGATCCAAGGTCAAACAACTGGCTTTGTCCTAACGCAAGATTAGAACTCACATTTTTCCGTTTTTAAGCCTGATGTCTTAATCCCTACACAAAACTGGCTCTTTGAATTTTTTGGAATATTTAGGATCTCTACACACAAGTGGTCACTCTATTATTACCATGGACACTTCTACTAGACATGATTTGGAAAAATAACTATCATTTCAAACTTGTCTTCCACAAAAATAGACATACAAAGATCTCAATGTGTAGATAAAACAGTGTTTCTCAACCTTGGCAACTTTCAGATGTGTGGACTTCATACTGGCTGGGGAATTCCGGAAAGTGAATCCCACATAATTTAAAGTGATTAAAACTGAGAAACACTGCAGTAAAACATATGGCTTTCATCAAATCCCACTGGTGTTCTTACAAATCTTTAAAACAGTAGTTACCTTTGTTCCTTTCTTGTAGCAATTTCAACAGTAACTAACGGTAACTTGGATTATGTATTAATATAGCCATGGATATCTCTAGGTACAATCCCCTCCCCCTTCATTTTGCAATTTTCATAATAATGCTTTCTTCTCAGAGCTCTTTGGAGCATGTCACAAAATATGATTTACCATGCAAGAATAATAGGATGCAAAGTCCCTACCACCCTCAAACGCCTGTAGCAACATGAGGGCTTGCATTCCCTGCCCCCCACCCAACTTCTTTTCTTAGCATTTCCATCTTACATCAGGTTTATGTTCCCTTGTGGGTTGTAATCCTGTATTATTATCCTATTTTTGCATAAGGGGGTAGGACTTGCATTAAAATATGCTGCATATCTCTCTACAAAGCTCATTTTTAGCTGAAAATTTCAGCACCCTTCTTACCAGTGAGATAACTATAAATCGGCTTTCATGCATATGCAAGTCTATCCTTCTAAGCACTGTATTAATTATTTCAAAGATATTTAGAGGTCAGCAGTGACAGAAACCTCTATGCATAGAATCACATTAATGCAGGACACTGTAAGAAAAATGGAATAGATCATTGTACCATAGCAAAAGATCAGAGTATCTGAAGTGCTTTTCTTAAAAAAAATAAATAAGCAAAAGCAGACCAGCTTCTATCTACAAATATTCAGTGTCAATCCAGATTTAAAATAGAATTATAACTCTGCTATAAACCCAGCTGAATACTTATTTTAAAATTTATTTATTTATTTGATTTATATGGCCACCCATCCGACTTTTATGTGATTCTATGCAGCTTAAAATTACTGTTTAACCAAATCCAAATTTGTATTTTCAAGTTAAAATGATTGGATGTTATATAACAAGTCCTATTATCTCTTTGGTGTTGAGAGCGGAGTACATTTATTTATTTTATTTAATTATATTTGTATGCTGCCCAACTCCCAAGGGACTCTGGGAGTACATGCTATCTTTGCAGGAAAGCCCAGCTTCAATCTTGTCACTTCTTGTCAAAAAGGGCAGTGTAAGACAGGGGTGTCAAACTGGCGGCCCGTGGGCTGGATGCATCATGCGCAGGCAATCCCCACCCCAGCTCTGCAAAGGGGAAAACGTTGCGATATGTCACATGATGGCAACTTGATGCTGCAAGTTTGACACCCATGGTATAAGAGAAGCTAATAAAGACTCTTTTGTACCTATAAATATACTGCAGAACAACTCTAGTTGCAGTAGTGATGGAAAACTGCTCTGATTCTAGGCACAATCAGTCAAACAGAAGACTATAGGAAAATGACAAAAATGCAGTTTTTAAATTATATAAAATGGTGATTTCATTTATTAGCATGCATCAATAATTGAAAAATTGAAAGTGGATAAATGTTTATTAAAATACAAACCAAACTTATCTTATTTATCCCTAAATACAGTTACAACAATCCAGTCAAGTATGATGCAGTTGTTTTGACCTTCAGATTGATATAATCAAAGCTGGGTTTGTGTTGTTTAATTTCAGCAATAAAGTCCCTAGATAATTTCAGAAGCAGAAAGTCAAATGTTAATGAAAACTGCCGTCTATGATTATTATGCTTCATAAATTTGTCAAAACAACAACAGAATCAACAGTGCTAATTTGCACATTTAAGCAAACTAAACAGCGTGAATGGGGAAACCACATTTTCTTCTATAGTGTGAAGGTTTTTGAATGCCTGAAGGCTACTGAGAGATAATGGTCTTTATCATGGACAAAACCTACTGACACCAATATGCTTTTCAGAGGCTTCACCTGAGCTGAAGTACCTGCTGTTTTCATCGAAAACAATTAAATAAAGTAACTCTTGTAAGTAACAAAGTTATAGTTCTAAGAAATGATATCATAGCTATTAATTAATACATTGTGTAAAACAATGGAGTTTGGACCACATTTAAAAATCAAGAGAACTTTTCCTTTTTTCTATAAATCTATTTCAGAAAATAAGCAAACTTGCAGCCTTAAAAGAGGTTTACATTTTGTCTTCTTTTTTTCTTTGTTGCCTCATTAGGAATGTTTTTCTCTCGACTGTGGGTTATTGATTGCATATACCTTCATTTTTTAACTTAGTTAATCAGAAGAGACGATCTAACCAACAAGCATTTGGATTATTATCCTGAATTTAATTCAGAAGTGAATTAACTAGGAAAGATGAAGTTATTGAATGAAGTTTAGCTTCCTGTAGTTGACTCAGAACATAAAAAGTGGAAGTCATTTATCATTTCTCTCATTTCCATGTCCAGCACTTTTAAGATATTACCATTTTACACTTTTTGATGATGAAATTTTAGACCAAACCATGTAGGTATGTACTTATAAAAGAAACACCCTTTACAACTGAATACCAATATGGCAAAGAGCAGCCAAAGGCAAAAAATGCTAAGAAAAAACATTATTTGATACTATTAATTTATCTTCAATACATGACAGGGGAGTATTTGTTTTTTTAAGCCAGCAATTTCCTTCCACTGTTTGTAAAATAATTTTATTACTTTACAAAGTAATAAAAAAGCACTAGTGAACAACTTACCCACACATGGCAATGAATACCCAAAGATAGGATCGTGGACAAACTGGCGATTGTTCAACATAGTCACACAGTAGAGGTGAAAACAATCCAGGCAAATGACATGGTGATGAAT
>JANHJO010006047.1:272193-287529 GCA_032468235.1 Pseudoxyrhopus heterurus | reverse complement strand
GTGGGCGGGGCAAGCCAAAATTTCCACTACCGGTACGCCCGGACCGGGGCGTTCCGGCTCAATCCCACCACTGCCTTGATCGCTCTGTTCTTGGTTATTTTTAAGTTCTCCCTTCTCATTCAATATACCTTTATATCTAACAATATTTTCTATGTTAACAACATTTGAATGAACCAGTGCTTCCATTGTTGAGAGCCAGATTGGTATCCTCAAATAGTGCTATTCTCTGATTTTCCCCCATACTAACAATAATGCATTCCTAATATAGTGCCTTTGAAAGTAACCATGTATTTTGTTTAAGTAACTTATATTTGTTTTAAAATCTTTAGCGTGAGGTGCAGCAACAGTTCATTAAGCTTAATTATATTTACAGTTGTAGGTGATACTGAACGAAATGCATATTTCTCACCACTTTGGTCCGCTATACAGCCTGGTTTATAATTATCATTTTAAAATAAAAATGGAGCACAAATCATTTTTCATGATCTGAAAACTCATGAAGCCAATTTCCTTTCCTTAAACAAAATAGCACTCTTTTATTTTAACTTTCAGATGACATTTAAATATTCCCTTTAAACTGTGTCCCTTGCAAAAATGGAATTTCACATCTTTAAAGCAACGAAACAAACAACTAACATTTTGCTGGATCAGACCAAAACTATGAATGTAATCTAGCATTGCATTTCTGACAATATCCTTTAGGAAGGCTACAAGAAGAACATGACATAATGGCTGGTGTAGTTGCTCAACTTACCCACAACGAGATAGCAGGTGTCGGCCCTTTTGATCTGCACAAATGCCACACACATTTCCAAAAGAGTTGGGACTTCAATCATGACATCACACGTCTCATCTTGCAGGTTTTGACATACATCTTGAAGATACCCATATAATAGGTACTCCATTAAGATTTTAAAATTCCATTTAAGACTTGGTTCTCAAATTATTGAAGGGCCGACAGCCTATTGCTCTTCTGGTGCATGTTAAATTCCTTATTGTGAGTGAAGTCTTAATCGAAGACTGGTTAGATTTATGAAGTCTTATTTCCAAGTTATCTAAATTATCCTTATTAGGGGTCTGGGATGCTTTAGGTCCTATGACCAGACTACAAAACTAAACAACCACTGAACTTTCTCTGATATGTCTTTTCACTTCATATGGTAATTCTCTGAACTGCTTCCCCATAATGTTTTCTTTATTTTTCTCCTATCTATATCTAAAGCTGTTTCTTTTTCAGTCTGTTTGCTTGGGAGGAAAACAATTGCGTTTCCAAGAACCTCTCCCCTATGGCTGTGGAATAAGGTGAGTGCAGGATAAATTAAACCCATTTTTTCCAAAGGCAGGACTACAATAATATCAACAACATACAGTACCTTAGTATTACATGCCTGAAAAAAATGCTTTATCTAAATGTTCACAAAACAAGCTTTCAAAGCAGTGCACCAATTTTAAAAGAAGCTGAGAGGAGGCTTCTGCTTATCATTAAGTAACATATAACTTTAACTCCCACACTCCCAAATTTTGCTTAAAAGTAATGCTGATGATTCTTGTAGATAATTTTAGCTATTTCATCATGTCTGTCATATTCATGTTGTTTATGTAACAATTTCTTTTATAGTAGTTTGTTGATATCTGAATCATACAATGCTAGTTATCATGTAACTGCAACTTAAGGAAATTTCTAAGGAAAAATTTCCTGACAGAACAATTAATCAGTGGAATAACTTGCCTCCAGAAGTTATAGGCCTGGAGGTTTTAAGAAGAGATTGGAATACTACTTGTCTGAAATGATAGAGGGTTTCCTGCTTGAGAGGCGATTGGAGTAGAAGACTTCCAAAGTCCCTTCCAACTCTGTTATTCTGTTATATATGTCCAATGATTAAAACACACTCACAATGAACTGAATTATTCCGTAATGCATTAATTTTTGGAAGACCTTTGTTATTTGGAGGACATGACTTTAAATTTGAAAGAGACACTGGGATAAGGTCTTGATCATCGTATTTATCATATTTTTTAAATTAAAAACAAATAGTAAACTCCAAATATATTTTGTGGAATCCTTCAGGGGAATTCCATCCAATTTATGTTATTACTGCTGTGGCTCAGTGGTTAGAACGCAGTACTGCAGTCTACTCTGCTGATGTTGCTTGTCCTTTCTTTCTTTAACTCATTAGATTTAGGTACTGAACAGGCATTTTAAAAGTAATACATTTCCATTTTTAAGACTGATTTGATAGTTGGATAACTTTCTGATTAAGTTTGGATTTTAAGTTGCTTTATTATACTGATTTTGAATGCTGCCCTGGGATCCCTTTAGGTATGGATAAAGGTAAGCATATACATTTTTAAGAAGCAATACAACATGTTTGTCTCCATAGAATTAAGGAAATATATGAATTTCCTCTGTTAATTCAATGAAGAAGAATTTATTTCCCAAGAAGATGCCAATGTGTGACCAACGATTAGAAAATTTCATTCTGACAATAAACTCAGAAGACGAACTTTGAAACTGGCCAGTTGATAAGCTTGTCAGGAAAGATAGTCCAATAACAATGTTGTTACCACTCCCTGGAAGTCAGAAAGTTCAAAGAATCACCAGACTGTTACTATTTCCATTCTCTTTAGTAGCCTCTCTCTCATTAAGCAAATATGAATTTATAATTGCACTTTTGTTATGACCCATCCTGAATGCTACCCCAAAGAGTTGCTGTAACTACCTTTGAATATGGGCATCAGCTATCTTGATTACTCACTGCTTTGTGAAGACTGACTCCACTTTAATTTGGCACAAGGTTAATCTGATGTTTGCGTGACATTGGGACTTCCAGAAGGAGAAATGACAGTCTGAAAGTAGCTTTGTGGAAAGCAGAATGAATGACTGCTGAGAAGTACAAAAAGTCAGTGAATTGATAGGGCTCTTCAGAACCTCTCTGGACCATAGGGTGCTCCAAAAGGTGCTCCTTATGAGGAGACTGACAGACAGCAGTTCCAGAGGGTTCTAAGCACTGATATAGATAGATAGATAGATATAGATAGATATTTCCAGATATTTGCTTCTTTCTTAAAGCCATTTTGTTACCTTGTTCTCCCCTTCTCAACCCCTGCTGAGGTTGAGACCTTTGTGATTCCATGTCCTCCATTTGGAGTTGTGCCTGAAGGGCCAAGGAAAAAATATGTATCTATGGAGAATAGTATCTAAACAATCAGATTTGCCTAGGACCATATGTTGCAAAACATCATGCAATTTGGTTTGTACTGACTTAGCATGTTGTGTAAATCCAACTATTACAATTTTGTAAGCTACCCTTTTTAGCTTAGCAAAAGCTAAAATCCAGCTACTGCGGGTTATTCATGCTTGCAACAAACCATGGCTTTGCATAATGTATAAATCCAGCCAGGTTGACAGTCACTATAACTGCTGATGATTTAGTTTTTGATTTTCTATCTAGACTAATAGAGTTTGAGCCAATGCAAGGTAGCCTCACCAGAGTCAAACATTTCTTTTTATTTTGAAGAAGCCAAATAAATAGCTGTGCAACCTCAGTGTGAAAGCAGCAGGTTGCTTACTCTTTGAAAAGATACATCTTCCTTTTCTCAATAGGATTTTCTCTCTTGGGGAAAAGAAAATCCTGTTTATTCCCATCCATTTACTTCTCTTATATTTGGGCAAACCATAAAGTAGAGTTCTTAAATCTGCTGGACTGCAACACCCATAATGCATTTTGAAATCTGCTATCGAATACTTCTTGAAAAGATAGTGTTGAGAAAGGCTATTAGAAAGCTTTGAATATTGAACAGCGAAGATCGAACATGATGCACATTTGATTCCTAACTTAACAAACTACACTAAAGCAATGTATTCGTTTATTACATATCCGTGTAATCAAAGACTCTCAATCGCTCACATTATAATCATACCGCAATTATTAAGGCAATTAAAACATCCATGGTACATTTTTTTAAAAAATAAAATAAAATAAGAAAAATAAAACAGCAGTTCAGTATGCCGATCAAAAACTAATGGCATCACTCAAAAGCTCTCTGAAACGATTACATTTTTATTGACTCTTGGACAGTGAATCAAGTGGTGGCTTGGGTTTCCAGAAAAAGGCTATTCCCTAAAGCCAGGGAGGAGGAGAGGGAGGGAAAGAGAAAGAGAGATACAGACAGACAGGCAGACAGATACAGAGCCACAGAGAGAAAACCCCCTGAAATCATTTGCAAGCCATCTGCAAACCTCAGTTTCCTCTCACCTTTCAAAGCTGGGAAACCAATAGCAGTTTCTCTTGACATGTACAAACTTGATGGGTCAACAACAAGTACCTCAGAGCCAAGCTGTATAGAGATTTAGAAATTAAACTCACGCTTTATATTGTATCCAAAAGTCCTTAGGGAACAAGTGCAGAGTCCAATGCAAAGGAGTTATAAGCTGAAGCTGACCTACGCCAGCTAACGGATAGGCTGTTGCATTTATACTGATATCTTCTACTTATTTTCTCATTGTAAATGGATAATACAAGATAGTATTCCATCTAGTAACAGCCTCCCACCCCCACCTTTTAATTAATTTTTAATGTCATATTTTAACTATTCTTGCCCTATTTAAAATTTTTATTTTCATTTTCTATGCTTTTAAATTTTATAACTTTTTAACATTTTATTTGTATACTGCCCAGAGTCTCTGGTTTGTAAGCATAATAAATAAACAAACAGTTGAACGGTACTCTTTCAACTGATACAGTATGATAAAATAAATGCTGGAACTATTATGAACCTCTAGGAGGTTCACAATAAGTCCACAACTTACAACAGTTCCTTTAGTGACCATTCAAAGGCACTGACAACATTATAATTTTTACACTTTTTACACTTACGACTATTGAAGCATCATGTGATCAGATCACATGAACAAAATTCAGACACTTGACAACTGACTCATATTTATGACTGCTGCAGTGTCCCGGGGTCATGTGTTCAACTTTTGCGAACGTCTTGCAAGCAAACTCAATGGGGAAGCCAGATTCATTTAACAACTGCAATGATTCACTTAACAACTGTGGCAGGAAAGGTTGTAAAGTGGAGTAAAATTCACTTAAAAATGTCTCACTTAGCAACAAAAAGTTTGGGCTTAATAGCAATGGCAATAGCACTGTATTTATATACCGCCTATCAGGGCTTGCAACCCTCTCTAAGTGGTTTACAATGTCAGCATATTGCCCCCAACAATCTGGGTTCTCATTTTACCTACTTCGAAAGGATGGAAGACTGAGTCAACCTTAGAGCTGGTGGGATTCGATCAGCCAAATTGCTGATCTTCAAGTCTGCAGAATAGACTGCAGTACTGCGTTTTAACCGCTGCGCCCGCAGCTCCCTAATTGTGGTCTTAAGGACTACCTGTACATGAAGTAAATCAAGGATTTTTTTAATAGGTGCAATATAATTAATCATCTTACCTTTATTAAACTTTAAAATAAGATTTATTTCAATCTTGACAAAAATCTCAGACTTTTTTCTTTTATAAAGACTAAACCCATGAGCCTATTTTGGCTTACGTATGATGATAGAAATTACAACCTATTCTTCACACTACTTTACTTGCTAATAATGAGGAGTCTGTGGTGCTCTCTGAGCTTGTTTTCTTGCAGACATTTCATTACCCCAACTAGATAACATCATAAGCACTAGCACTGATGATGTTACCTAGTTTGGGTAATGAAATGTCTGCAAGAAAACAGTCATTTCATTACCCAAACTAGGTAACACCATCAGTGCTCAGAGAGCACCAAGGACCCCTCATTTCAACTCTGAGCTACACATATTCTTTATTGGGACCTCTAATAATGAAATATAATTTGTAAAATATATACAGTCAATATTAATAGCTTAAAAATGGCCCAGAGCAGAGTACCACATAAAAAAATTAACTGTAATCTTCTTTCTTTTCATAATTTTCCCACCTGTCTGTCTTTCTCCCTTAACCCATCTTCCCTTTCAACTTAACATCCACAAACAGAGCTAGATTCTTAAAATTATAGTGTTGCTCTGGCTCCAAAAATCAAATCTTTTCTCACCTTTGCCTTAGGCTGATTCCTAACATTGATTGGATCGCCTAGAAATTTGAAATATCTCTCCAGTTTCACATATGAGTAGCTTTAGGAAGCCCTTACATACTGAGTCATGACCAGATGGTTATTACACTAGGAATTATGGGTTTAGTTATGATCCTGCAGTGATGTTGGGACTTCATTATCCAAAAGCTGCTGGACTAGTACAGTGGCACATGGGGTATCTGGCCTATATACCATATATTTTAATTATATAATAGTGCAATGATTATGTTCCCCTTTCCTGTGAAATCGATACTGCAAATATGTCACTGCCTGCCATTTCTTTGCCTCTCCCTAAAGAAAACCCCTGAAAGGATAATAGGTTTCCCTCTTTAAAATTAGACAATTCTTTTTTTTTTAATGAGAGTCAATGATACATCCACTGTTTCCTCTTTCAAGATCATCAGTGAAACAGCAAAGAATTTGTAAATAGTACCAGATAGGCTACCAGAATTTTGGGAGAAAGGCCTTGGTTTTGTGAGCTGGCTTCATAACTGACAGTCGTGTAATAAGGGGTGAGTCTTGCCACGTTAGAAGCAAATGATTTAGTATTCAAGCTACATCACTAAATGTATATGACACATCAGTTGCTTCCTTGCTTGCATACTCTCCAATTCTGTCTCTCTCATTTCTTTTAAAGTCCATTCAAAATGACAGAAGTGTTGAAATATCTGTGTTCCTGATTCCAAGAACACAGAAACTTAAAAAAAAAATCTCTCCAACTTCACTTATTACAAGACAGCTTTTTTTAAATGGCCTCTATTACGTCATCCTCCTTCTGTAATTTCAATCCAGCGATGCAAAAATGATTTTATGAAACAAGAAGGAAAAGCTCTAAATGTAAATGTTGCTAACTGTGTTATATAAGAAGCTGAATACATGCATCAGAAAGGCAATGATCCAGGTCATGGTTGTCCCAAAGGTGCTTTTTCAAGAGGCAATTGGACTTTGTTTTTTCTTTGAAGACATTTCGCTTCTCATCCAAGAAGCTTCTTCAGCTCTGACTGGATGGTGGGGAATAGAAGGATTTGTACTTCTTGCAGACAAAAAAAAAAAGCACATTGGGGACATTGGGGAGATCCTCAACATGCAGTGCATGATAAGACACTTAAGAATGTTTTAAAATAGAAGAGTTCTATAAGGAAGGCAGAGGAAAAAAATCCAAAAGCCACAACAGGAAGATGCTTAGTTTGCTACAGGAAATATTGGAAGCTGTTATTTCTTCCAAAGATTACAAAGTACAGAGTGCCTAAACATTTGCACTTGCCATGGGCAGCATTTCCTTAGTTTTAAGCATGTAAGTACAGGTATTCCTGTACTTAACAACCATTTCTTTGGTGACCATTCCAAGTTACAATGACACTGAAAAAAGGGGCATGACCATTTTTTACATTTTCCGACTGTTGTAGCATCCCTGTGGTCACATGATCAAAATACAGATGCTTGGCAACTGGATTGGTATTTATGATGGTTGTGGTGTTCCAGGATCACACGTTCACCTTTTGTGAGCTTCTGACAAGCAAAGTCAATGGAGAAGCCAGATTCACTTAACAAAATGTTAAGTGTTACTAACTTAACAACTGCGGTAATTTCTTAATTGTGGTAACTGTGGCAAGGAAGATCATAAAATGGGTCAAAATTCACTTAACAACTCTCTTGCTTATTAATGGAAGTTTTGGGCACAATTGTGGTCCCAGGGACTATCTGTATGCATTTAACTTTGGAAGAGGGGTTTGTTTTAATTTTCTTCCACATAGAAAGTATCACCGCTTCTGTTCCCTTAGGGATGAGTTGAGCAAAGGTTTGCACACAGTGGTATGGTGCTTCGTGAGTTTAACTAGAGTATCATTCCAACTAATGTTATGAACAATGTGATAAATTATTGTAACTGGTTGGTAGTTCTCTGCACCCACTGCCAGCCATTTAAGTGGGCAATTAAACTTCCTGAAGGGAAAGAACCCTGGAGCCTCATTTAGAATCAGAATATAGCTGGAAGGGACCATGGAGGTCTTCTAGTCTAGCCCCCTGCTCAAGCAGGAGATCCTATATCATTTCAGACAAGCGGCTGTCCAATCTCTTCTTAAAAAAACCCTCCAATGATGGAGCACCCACAACTTCTGAAGGCAAGCTGTTCCACTGGTTAATTGTCCTCACTGTTAGAAAGTTTCTCCTCAATTCCAGGTTGCTTCTCTTCTTGATTAGTTTCCATCCATTGTTTCTTGTCCTGCCCTCTGGTGCTTTGAAGAATAAATTGAACCGCTCCTCTTTGTGGCAGCCTCTCAAATACTGTAATATTGCTATCATGTCCCCTCTAGTCTTTCTTTTCTCTAGACTAGCCAAACCCAAATCCTGCAACCATTCTTCATATGTTTTAGTCTCCAGGCTTTTAATCAACAACTTTTTAAAATATTGTTGTCCATATTGTACTGTGAGAGCTGCAATGACTGCTAGTCTTTTTTGAGTACAATTCAAGATGTGGTTATCATCTTTAAAGCTCTGAATAGCAAGTGCAAAAAAAAAAAATGTGTGTGTCAAAATGCAGTAAGAGAACTATGTTAAACAAACAAGTCAATGAAAAACAAAACAGTGATTTCAGCCCGAATTTATGATATTTCCAGGGCTAGCTTGCATTAAAAGTAATTGATATTATAGAATCTGGGCTAAAATTACTAGCTTTTGTTTTAATATTATTTCAGTTATCAACGTTTAGTACATTTGCAGCAGTAATTTATGACATTCCCCTTTTAAGAAGAATTGAGTAGATATATGGAATAGTAACAATAGTTAGATTAAATAGAGGTATGCAGCACTTTGCATTCATAAGCTGCAGCAGTTGCAGTGTTGTACAGGAAAATGTGCTTTTAGGATGAAGGAGGAACAAGAATGCCGCTCCATCTATTTCAAGGGATTTTTTTGGCTTTGCACTTAAACACTGAACAGTTGTTAATAAAATTGTACATGATGGGCTTCCTGTGAAGATGGCCAACTGAATACATGCCCAGGGAGGGAATCTCTGAAGGGTTTTCCCCTAGGCTGTAGCTCTTCAACTACTCACGGAAGGAACTGGCATTTGGTCAGTTTATATGACTCTCCTGGGCTAGGGAAAGTCTTAGAACTACCCTCAAGATCATCTAATACAGCTGAGGTCTGCAAGTAACTTCAGGAGCTGTGCTTCGAAGCAACTGGGTGCTGAAAGCTGAGGGTGCAATCTGTTTGTTGTTGAGGAAGTAGCCGCTTTGAAATTTACTTTTCAAATGGACAGTAAGTTGTGCCTTTCTTTTCTTAATCATCTTTAAGTCCTGCTACTCCTTTTTGAAGACCTGTGCCACTTTGAGGATTTCTTCAGTGCTAAACATCAAGAAGGAAGGCTGCTAAGGCAAGCCAAAATAAGGACGTGTGCAGCAAAAACACACACACACAAACCAGCTGACAGAGAAACATAAAGGCAGAAAGTTGTGGTTTTAGTTTATTATTTGTAGTAATTTGTAGCTTGGTCTGCTTTGCTGTGGGTGGTTAAAACATTCTGATTTTTATGATTCTTGAATGGTTAGCAATTTCTAAGTGACCAACAAAAAAGCTACTCTTTGACTAAAGATGCAGTCAAGATGGAGGAGCAAATTATTAGAGATGTATTTGAAAATTTTCTAAATAAAATCCACCTGTTTGTAGATCAGTTGTGTTCCAAGGATGATTAAAAAAATTCTCAAAGTACTTTAGAGATGCAAAGATGTGTAGAAAGTTATGAAACTACCGAGGCATTTTCACAAGTAGCTGAAAATGTAGAGCAATCAACTGCAATTTTGGAATATAAACCTGACACCAACTCTTATTATGATGATTTAAATATAAATCTCTCAACACAACTGAAAGAAGAGCTTCAAGAAAATCTGAAAGTTTTAAAAGGATAAGTTTGAGACTTTTTCTTTAAGGACATTAACAAGATTGAGAAATCCTTGAAAAAAAGGGAAGGTTATACTGTAAGTACTTAATAAATTTTCCAGAGAAGAAAAAGATTTTACTCCGTGAAGCTGGAAGGAGTGACTTAAACTCAACAAGTTAACTGGAATTAGGGATTTTTATCTGTTTGATATTTGTAATTGAAAGGAAGTCTTAATTTAAAATTTGAAAATGTAATATATATATATTATATACATTATATATATATCCCTAAGTACTTCATAAAGGTCAAAGAATCTGAAAAAATACAACGAACCTTGTTAATGATGATAGTTTATAAATGATGATAGTTTATAAAGATTATTAGGTTCAAATAGAATATATATTATTTCCACAGCCAGGAAGATAAAGCAGAAATGATTTTAAATTGATTATTTTATTCAAAGAGAAGAATATATTTAAGTACCTTTTTCATTTGGATATCACTTCTGGATTTTGTGCTTGTGATGAAAAAAAATGAAACTTTGACTTTGTCAATTAGATTTGTTGTTATAGAAATGGCTAGTTATATACTAATGTATAAAAGCAAAAAGCATACATAAGTCATTTCTCAATCAAATTTAGGCACTGCCCATCCCACTCTCAAATGTTGGTACCACACATAGCCTTACTGGGCCACACATAACCTTACTGGGAAATACCCTCTGGAGGTTTCAACAGCCTTCCTACGGAGTGCCAAGTTGAACATCACCATAGCTTTCCCTTCACAGTGTATACTGTATGGTTACTACTGAGAAGCGCAACATGCAACAGCGCCTGGGGTGTTTTTCAAGCCTTCTGCTTAGATCTTAAAATCATTCCCATCAGCTGACTAAACCATTCCTCTTTCATGTTTGCTCCAGTTATTTATACAGGCACCTTTTATGGAAAAAGGTCACTTACTTTAAAGTACCAGACATTTCAAAGACAGGAAGACTATCTATGATTTTCAGCACTGATGTTTCTTTCTTTTGCGGGAAGAACTCACCTACAGCGATGGCAACACGGGTGTATCTGTGCTGTTAAAAAGACATACCCACCCACCACCACATTACTATTATTATATTATGGAAAAATTACCTGACATTATCTGAAGCTATCTAAATATAATTCAGAATGGTTTCAAATGTAATTGTACAGCAATATAAAACACTCAAGGCAGCGGGCTACAAGAAATAGCAATGCTGAGCATTTTTAATCTACAGGTTGTGGTGGTTTCACCCAGGATTGAGAGGGTCCTAAGGTATGAAAACTCTGTATTTTGAATATTACAATCCCTGGCTTTCCTTTTATTGTTTATCCACAGGCTTATGCAAGCAATGACTGCAGCAAATAGAAAGCGACAGAATCTTTTCTGTTCCACAGGGGCAAAAAAGCTCCTTTGTGCCCTTGTTTAATCTGTGACACTTCAATTAGAATTTGTCACTCCAGAGCTACATCTGATGTTATAGCCCAAAGCACAGCTGAACAAAAATAAACAATCTGCTCCATTCTGCTTGGCCTAATACGACAGTGATGTAGGCTTCAGCATAATGGAAGCCGCAGAATGGAATTCACTGCTTGTCGTCTCTGTCGTACCCAAACAAAACATACACATGTGGATAAAGAATATTTCTGCTTCATGTTAACATTTACCCGGGTCCTGAACATTTTGTACGTTTGTATTTGGCAGTGGAATTTTTTTTTTAACTATAATATATAAATGTAGAGGAGCAACACTAAAATCTCATAAAGGCACTGGGTATAACAGGTTTGCTGGCAAGAGGAGAAAAGAAAAGAGTGTCCAACATTTCATAGTTGTGTAATTTCTTTTTTATATGAACAGCTTCATGAAGCAAAGTACAATTTCATATGATAATATACTGTATATCTTGTCTTTATAAATATTTGGGTAGGTAATTAAATTCCCTATGGGAGTTTAACTCACATAAGGGATTATCTTAGATCAGAGAAATTTTAGGGACAATGGAACTGCAACAAAATGCTTCTTTTATTTGTCACTATCATGTTCATGTCATTTTGAATCCAATGACTCAGAATGCTATGTACAGAAAAAACCTGAAAGATTTAAAAGCAATAGAATAATAAACAATATACATTAGAAAAGCACCGGCCAAGAGAGATAGATACTAACATGTAATATCCCTGCAATGTTGTCTCTCATAGTTAGGCTTTTCATACGTTTTATGGAAATTCCTTAGTGAGGTGGTGGTTTTTATTATAGATGAAGAAAAGGTATTTCATTAGAGAGGCACAACCATTGGGAAGCCCTGTGTGGGCTACTTTTACATTTAGGCTTCTTGAGATGAGAGTCCCATCTCATTTCTTATCAGAATAGCAGAATTACTATGGAGATTATCAAACCTTGAGCCATGTAGGGCTTTAAAAGCGATAAATAACATTTTGATTTGCACCCAAAGCTAACTAGCAGCAAATAAGGCTCACAGAATAGTGGTGTTACTTAGGCAAATCATGAAGCACTCATTAGCACATGTAGTCCTTGCCTTATAACCATTCGTTTAGTGATCATTCGAAGTTACAACAGCACTGAAGAAAGTGACTCATGACCATTTTTCACACCTACGATTGTTGCAGCATCCCCATGGGCACCTGATCAAAATTTGGACACTTGGCAACTGGCATGCATTTATTACAGTTGCGGTCGTGTGTTCACCTTTTGCGACCTTCTGTCAAGCAAAGTCAATGGGTAAGTCAGATTCACTTAAGAACCGTGTTACCAACTTTACTGTAGTGATTCACTTAACAAAGGCAGCAAGAAAGGTCATAAAATGGGGCAAAGCTCACTTAACAAGCGTCTCACTCAGCAAAAGAAATTTTTGGGCTCAGTTGTGGTTGTAAGTTGAGGACTATCTGTACTAGGCCATTGGATGCTTAATCATTTTAACTTCCGGATGGTGTTCAAGAAACATTTTGAATTATATTTCCTCTCACAAAAGGAGGGTAGGGGTCTAGATAGCCAGGAGGATTTGGGGTTCTTCAGTTGCCTTGAAATAAAAGAGGAAGACACAAACTCTTTCTTTTGGTGGCTTAGTTTGTTGTTTATTTTGCACTTGCGTTGTCCGTCAATGACTATAATTTCATTTGATAACTCATTAAGTGTTAAACCTGATAATTTCTTCAACAAGGAAAAAAAAATGAGGGGGCATTTCCCCCCAATCATGCCCAGAGTATCTTAATATTTGGTGTTCAAAATATACCTGCTAATATAATTGGCCTTTGTTTTATTCTTTGTTTTCCTTTTTTTGTTTGTTTTACCCATAGGCTGCTGCACTGCTTTGCTTCTATCATTCTGACAGCCAGAACCTAGAGGTTTTACTTGTGTTCCCTGTGCTTCATACTAAATGTATATCAGCCACGTGCTAGCAGGACAGAGCTCTGAACTGTCAGTTTGACTATATCACGGGAACAGAGTAGTGCAGAGGCAGCCCACAAAAAAATCTTAAATTGAGGGTTTTATTATAATAGCTTCTCTTCTCTCCCTTATGTCATTATAAAAAAAGGTGTCAGTTTTCGAAATACCCTTGGATTCTAACATTCAAAGCGAAGCATTTTTCACATTACCAGACATATATGCCAAAAACATTTGAGAGTGGGATGGACGGTACCTAAATTTGATTGAGAAATGACCGTTATGTATGCATGCATGCGTGAATGAATAAATAAATAATTTCCTGGCCAAAAGATAATATGAAATGGTAATACTACAATTGCAACGTTCTTCATATTTCTTCAGGGAAAACAAAAAGATGTTGAAGCAGCACTTGGTAAGAATTGTTAGACTCATTTGAAATCTTGAAGTATCTTGTACCCAAATTATGTACTTCGCATTGCAAAGGCGAGTAGCTGTCTCAAGAAACGGCTACATGCCAAACTAGGCCACTAAACCAGTTTACAGTCATAACCAGAGGTCATTCTTTGGTTTTTTGGGTTTTTTTGGTGAGAAATATTGAGTGAAATTGAGTTTGGTCTACATAGGCATCTACTGTAGGATGACAGAACTGTGAAAGTAAGCATTGGAAGAAATCTTTGGGATTTCAAATCCAACCCACTGCTTAGTACTATATAAGCATCCCCAAGAAATGACCATCCATCTATCTGTTTAAAACACTTCTTCCATTACCTCTCAAGCCAGTCTGTTCCATTGTTGAATAGCTCTTACAGTTAGGAATTTTTGCCCGATGCCACCTGAAATCTAATTTCTTGAAATTTATGCTATTTTTTTTGTCTTGTCCTGTCTTTTGGAACACTTAGAATATTTCTGCCTTGTTTGATCTTCAGACAGTGAAAAGCAGCTATCATGTCTTCCCACTCTCCACCCTAAGCACATCCAACACCTCCACTGATTGTATGTAGTTTAATCTTCCAAATCCTTATTGTTCTAGTTGGTTAGTGGCCTTCCTTAGAAGAGGAAACCGGAATTAAGATATGGTATTTTAGGTGTAGTCTGTTCAATGTAAAATAGAAAGAATGGTGACTTTATTCTTCTACGTTTATTCCTCTCAAACGTTTTGCTATTCCTTAAAACAAGAGTGGGGAGCCTTTCACTTCACATGTAATCTTTGATCAACTTTTGCAGCCCTGAAGCCCTCCTGCTGAATGAATTGATACTCC
The DNA here is from genome assembly GCA_032468235.1 of Pseudoxyrhopus heterurus. Taxonomy (NCBI): domain Eukaryota; kingdom Metazoa; phylum Chordata; class Lepidosauria; order Squamata; genus Pseudoxyrhopus; species Pseudoxyrhopus heterurus. Next base: position 272,851 of record JANHJO010006047.1, on the reverse strand, counting down.
AGAGTGTTAACTGTAGTTTCCTGTCATTTTGAAGCACGGAATGAAACAATTACTGTAAATTCTAAAACAGGATTGTAAAATTATGCAGACCCTGGCTTCAGGAATTCAGTGAAGGAAGGAAACATCTGTATTTTTTTCTGTGTAACAAAGTAACTCTGTGTATGTGAGTGTGTGCGTGCGCACGTGTGCATGTGTGTGTTTACTTGTCTGTATGCCTATTTCTGCTCTCTCACTAATGCTGTCTCTGCTTCCATGTATGGGTGCATTGGGAAGTACATAAACTTTGCTTTGGGTCACATGACCAGAGGGGAGGGTATTTTAGAATGGAGTTATCAGCAGCATTCCAAACAGTTGCCCAACCAGTAATTCCATAGGGATACATTTAGGGAATTTTTGTTTGAATGGTTTTTCTATGATGCTTTAAATTGGATCTGGTCCATTTTCAAGCTAGATCATTCTTTTATAGCAATAGCAATAGCACTGTATTTATATACCGCCTATCAGGGCTTACAAACCCTCTCTAAGCGGTTTACAATGTCAGCATATTGTCCCCAACAATCTGGGTTCTCATTTTGCCGACCTCGGAAGGATGGAAAGCTGAGTCAACCTTGGAGCTGATGGGATTCGATCAACCAAACTGCTGATCTGCAGTACTGCA